>JACEII010000133.1:165007-218963 GCA_014332785.1 Antheraea mylitta
CCTTTTTTTTTTTTTTTTTTTCCTTTTCCCAACTTAGCGGTTGATATTTTTGTTATAGTATTATTGTAGTGTCATTGAATTAGTCTTCCTCTTCGGGAATGACTAGGTTTCTCGGCGATGGTCTTGTCCGGCGATCTGGCGGTCGCGCGTGGAGCGGCGCGATCCCTCTGACGAGGGGGAAGCTGGTTGCGTCAGCTCGCCTGAACATGGCTGTTGTTAGCCGTGTGATGAAGGCGTCAATGTCTTCCCATTCCAGGCCTCTTTTTATCGTCTCGTTCCTTACGTATCTAGGAGCTCCAACGATCGTCCTCAAGCTGAGACGTTCCTGGATACGTAGGCGTTCTCTTTGGTAATTAGAGGTGTAAACGTACCATGCCGGTGCCGCATACGTTAGGCGGGTCCTTATGTACGATTTGTAAATTGCTAGCTTCGCTCTAAGGGGTAATCTAGACGCTAGTACGGGGCGGAGCATTGCTCTCGCGGCTTTCACACGTCCTGTGATATAGTCAACGTGTTTAATAAAATTGAGTTTGGCATCTAAGTGGACTCCTAGGTATTTGGCGTGCCTCAGCCATGGTACGCTTTGACCCTTTAGGAGTAATGGCGGCGGATACGGGCTTGCGCCCGTGATGAGTGCCTGTGTTTTGGCGACATTGACCTTCACTCTCCACCGATCTAGCCAGTCCGACAGAGCCGCTAATGTCGGACGCAGATAATCTGCGGCGTATTTTTTGTTCGCAGAGAACGCAAAATACGCCGCATCATCCGCGAACAACGCAAGCTCTGCCCGGCCGACCCGGGGAATGTCGTCGGTATATCGCGCATAAAGCACAGGCGAAAGGCAACTGCCCTGGGGTACCCCAGCGCGTACCTGGCGTTCCGTAGAGGATACCCCCTCGACCGCCACTACCACTCGGCGGTCCCTCAGGTAGGACTCTACCAAGCGTAATATTTTCCTGGGTAGGGGAGACGTCGACAGCTTGTACAGCAGGCCCTCATGCCATACGCTATCGAACGCCTTCTCCATATCCAGGAAAATCGCTGCGAAATACTGCCTTCTATTGGCGCAATCGGACATCTGGTGGATGACTCTGCTAAGTTGCAGGGTCGTCGAGTGCTGCGTGCGAAACCCAAACTGCTCGTCTCTAGGTGGTAGATGAGGCGTTAGGTGTCGTAACAGCAGTTTTTCGAACACCTTCGAGACGGTGCTCAGCAGCGTTATTGGGCGGTAGCTATCGGGCTTCCTGACGTCCTTTCCTGGCTTAGGCAGCATTATCACGCGTCCGGTTTTCCAGATGGTAGGAAAATGTCCCGTGCGGAATATTCCGGTATACAGGCGGGCCAATGCGGCGACGGTTTTAGCCGGTAGATGGCGCAGCGCTGTATTTGTTATCCGGTCCGCTCCGGGTGCTTTTTTGCGCTTCAAAGTCCGGATTGTTTTCAGGACCTGACTCGGAGAGACGAATACCGGCTCTTCGTCCTGCGGAGTTGTCCCTTCGACAATTGCTCGGATGTGAGCGGTCACCATGCTCTCGTGCTCTCGATCGACGACTGGATTGGGAGCGAACTGGCTCTCCAGGTGTTCGGCGAAGATCTCCGCGCGTTCGTTTGCACGAAAGTGAAGTTGACCGCTGGCATCTAGTATGGGCTTGATGGGCTGTTTTTCGGCGGATAATTGTCTACATAGACGGTGGATAGAGGGCATATCCCCGTCTATGGACTCCAGATGACGTTCCCACGACTCAGTTGCGTGGTCGTCTAGGGCGCTCTTGATACGCTCAGCTAGACTGTTAAGTCTAGTTTTCTGCAGTGGGCATCGAGTAATCTGCCATCGTCTGCGCAACGCCCTCTTTTCCGCTATAAGCGAACTAATCAGCGCGGGCAGTTGGCGTTGCCTTCCGCTGGCGCTGCTCGTTTGCGACGATGTTGTAGTCGTAGCGTTAAAGAGGGCGCTACTGATACAATCGCAGAGCTCTACTGCCAATCTCTCGACGTCTTCGGCCGTAGAGGTGGGATACGACCGAGTATTGACGCTGAGAGACTCTGCGAACTTCGACCAGTCTATATGCGTGTATTTTGGTGGCGTCATTGTGCGAATCGGCTGTAGATCAACCGTAAGTATGATTGGCCGGTGGTCCGACGGGAGGTCCGGTGACACCTCTTGAGTCGGGGGAGTCACGAGTCCTTTGTAGACCACGATGTCTAGCACATCTTCCGACGAGTAACTGTAGTGGGTGGGTTGGTCAGGCCCCTCCACGCAGTAATCGTGTGCCACCGAGTCGTCGTACAGACGTCTTCCTTGAGGACAGGTCAATGAGGAGTTCCACCACACGCACTTGGAGTTGAGATCTCCAGCGATGATGGTCGGGCAATCATCGGTCTGGCTAAAGATGTCTATGTTGTGGACATCCTGCTGCGATAGCCTAGGCTGCATCCGTGGGTCACGCGGGGGTGAACGGCGCGTGGGCGAACGGCGCGTAGGACTAGGATTCCTTAGGCCGTGTCTCGCTCGTGTTTCATCTTGTTCCGTGGGGCGGCGCTGGGGTGTTGTTAAGTCGTCCTCTGATTGGTTCAGAGAACGACTTTTTAGGGATCCGTACGACGCGGATCGATCGCGGTGATGCGATCGTTCTCCGCTAGAGGCGCTTCTTGTAGATATTCTGGCATCGGCGTGGTCCGGTGGGGATAGCAAAGTCGTCGTGGTGTCATCTGATTGGCCCTTAGAAGGGCCTTTTGGGGTTCCGCGTGCAGACATCTGGTCAGCAGACGGAGACGGCGCTAATGCGGCACTCCTCGCGCAGTGAGGGCGCGCATGCGCGATCCCGAGCGAGACGGAAACTTCTCGCGACGCGATCACTATCACCCTCTCACTCGCACGCGTAGGAGGAGTGGGCGCTCCTCATATTACACTAAACTATTATCATTGATTTGACATGATTTAAATAATTGTATTTATTAGATAACAACACCCACGAAACGTTGTCACGTATGTAACTAAATATTGAACACGTCGTGTGACCTCTTATAATTTTTAAAAATAATAATTGACAACTTAAGAAAAGTCGCTCTACCAATATGCACCGAGCTAATCTAACAAGAAATAGGTTAATGTGAAATAAATGAAGAATTCTCTTGATAACCTATTATTCACAACCATGGAATTTAATTAAAAACCGGGTTTTAACATGCCCTTGCGTCACTTATAGGTGAAGGAATCAAATAGATAATTGTTATATTGCCATATTACATTGGCGATGTACAGGAAAATATGTTGAGAAAACGACACATAGCATCTCTATGAGTTGGCACCCGACGTCATACCAGAGTTAAATCTTTCGCACAACACTAAAACCCCCGCCTAGAACCGCCAAACAATATCTAAAATAGAATTAAACGCGTTTTTATTTAACGCTGAAGGTCGATTAACGGTGATTCTCGCAGAATATATCACGCGGCTAAATCATATACACACTGTAATGCTACCGAGATAAATATGTACAACGGACGTATTCAACTCTGACACATTTTTTTCCGCAAACCATATACATTCCGCACACGACGCAGTCAAACACAAATGTCTAAAGCGAAAGCTCGACTGACGCCGTTCTTAAAACAAGTAAGTGATGCGTTATTCAACGATTTATTGAATAAAAAATAAAAATTAAATATCTCATTAAAATTACATATATCCCATACAAAATTAAATAAATCAATATTGAAATTATTACAAAAGTGAATTAATTAGTGTTAATTTGATTAATTTTACACAAAGCCATGTTTGCTCAGTGTCAGCAAGTTTGGAAAACATGTGGATTTATGTAAGTTTCCTACATTTAGTCTCGTCTTTCAGTGTACAAATTAACCATGCTGGAATAATAGTGTGGATTTTCTAACGCTCAATTGATTAATAACTACTCTTAGTTTATAAATATATCGTTAAATAATGTGTGCGGACAGCAGCACTTAAGGCCCGGCTAATTAATAACACCAGGTTAATAAGTATTCCAGTGTCAAATCAAACACTGTCCAACTTGGTTTCCTAAGACCTTGGAGAAACGCTAGGATCACTTTGAAATATGTTTTATACGAGAAATAATAATGTAGATATATTAGGAGTGTGTATATAATAGACAATTATGTTAATAAAGACGTCAATTAATTTCATAACCCCACCTTACCTTTCTCTTCAATCTTTCCAAATTTCTTCGTCTATACATATAAATTAAATAGAGCTGACTCAATTCTGTTCGGAGAATTTTTTAATCAATTTATTAATTATTTAAATAATGGTTTAATTTATAAATAGGATACAGTTAAGAACAATCTACAATTAACGGAGACATCCCATACAACTACAAAATCTTTTCATGAAAATGATGTGGCGAGCGTCAATTATTAAAAAATATAAGTTAATTATTGAAGTATTTAAAATATAAAATGTGGTTAAACTAGATATGCCAAATGATATCAAACATGTATACAAGTTTAACCTGTTTCTAATTTATTCGTATTAGAGTTTTAACAGTAAAATAATCATGTTTTAATTAATAAACTTGAAACAGCAACTCGAATTCTAAACAAAATAATTGAAATTTTATCCATTATTACTTAGAGAAATACTATTATTTTATAGGTTTTCTCCGCGTCTTCATTGATGTTAATACAAATTTAATATATCTACTTTTTTTTTCGAAATGTCTACGCTATTGACCCAGCAAGGTCTTAACAGCTTCACCGGACTACTAAGGCGAGCGCTTAAGGCACTCAGCCAATTTTATTTTGGCAACCAGCTCAAGGGTGCTCGGCACACCTCGGCTTGGCTGTTGCCTGTTGCATGCAAAATCGCGACCTATCTTAGCTAACCTAGCTAACTATTCATATATGTATGAGTTGTTGAAACGTATATGTGTACCAAGCATACACGCCTCAACAACTCCCTAAAAAGTAAACCCTTCCACTTTCATGTGTAAGCGTGTAGGCGTGCACGTGTGTGGGGATGATCGTGTAGTGTTGTAGCAGTGATGTATATTTGTGTGTCACCGTATCGCACAAGCAACGTACTCAAGGGCTCCCTACCGAGGGATCGAACCTAGGCTTGAGCCGCTGTCGTGGGAGGTCTAATGGGGTGTGCGGGACCGAAATTAACCTCCAGACCACTTAATATATCTATCGGTTACACTACTTTGTCTGGATAGAAGCTACCCTATACACTTTTTTATACTCCTGACAAGACGTATACAAAAAATCGTAATGCCCGGTTGTGTATTTGCAACGTGAAACAGAAACAAACAGATTAACATTTGAATTTCTATTATTTCTTATAACACATCAAAAAATATATGAAATTCGAATACTCTTAAGGTATCTTAATATAGTATATATGTATTTTTTTATAATTTCTTCTGTATCAAAGTATTTTTTACAGCAACAGCTACCGTCGCCAACTTACTGTTAGCGTTTATTGACAATGGCACTACAGCTGATGTGACATTACGTATTGCCTCTATTATTTTGTCATAATATCGAAATTAGCCAACTGTTTGTTTTGAATAGTTAATTCGGTCATCAGCTTTCACTAAAATATGGCCACATAAAAACCCATGGTAGATTATTTTATTTATATTATTGTCACTTTCACTGTATGTTTGTTGCATATGAATATTGTGTACTTGAAGAAAAATATATAGTAAAAAGTCATAATTAATTAACAAAAATTTTAGCGAATTTAAAACGCATTCCATTATATAATTTCATAATGAAGTAACATTTATACAGTCAAGCCGTGAAAGCGTAACATAGAAAGACACGAATGTATTTATTTTATAATAATTATTGTTATCTGTATTTATTTTTGTTTTTTTTTTTTTTTTGTTACGGTAAAAACTTATGAATTTTGTACAAATATTGTATACTAGCTGTGCCCGCAAATTTATCCTCGTGGAACTTTATATAAAAACAGTGGTTAATAAAGACATCTGACTGTATTAAGTCCATTTACTTAACTACTTTTCTCTCGAACTTACGCCGCGTCATCAGTAATATAAAATAACTCTTGATAGAGTTGACCAATTTTAATAAAACAAAAGCTAAGCTATTCTCGAAGATATGCTATATGATTTTCTTGGTATGGTTTTATTATGAACCCAGTGGTTTAGCAGTGATGAATGTTCATACAGAGAGACAGACAGACATTTCTAAAAATGATTCAAATGTATTTTATTACCTATTTCGAGACACTTGCATCAATTTTTTCACGAACATCGAAAAAGTACAGGCACGGTATAAATTGTAAAATATAGATTGTAGACGTAAGGAGCATCTCTATTCTAAGTCTCTACACAGTAATAAATACATTCCTCGACTCGTCGATGGTTTAATAAATAAGAGTATTTTCATTTTTTTCTTAAACAACATTAACACTCATTAAATACTGAACTCTTTTATCTTTGTCTATTTTTAAAATATGAATAAAAGTTGAATAAATAAGAAACTATATACAATAATGTTTATATTTATAATGAACAACACATATACAACATATCAAAAGAAAGTCTTATCTCATGCGTTCATGTTGTGTTACACCGGAGCTAGCAGCTTCCTTTTCAAATTAAAATTTTATTATTTACGATTTCCCATAACGTTTCAAGAAACACATATCTGTATGGTTTCGACGTAATGTTACTTTGTTTACAATACCGTCTCCACGAAAACAAGCCTACATTTGTCCCTCTTATGTTTAAAAGACTCTATATTGCACAGAATATTCGAGTTATAGCTACTATTGTATAATATCAGGTTGTATAAATAACCCTCACAAGAATTAGAACGACGGATTTTGATTGAAGGATTTAAATCTCTTAGTGAATACTGCCAACTTTACACTTTTATGAAACTAGCTGTGCCCGCGACTTCCTCCGCTTGGAACTCTGTAAAAAATAGTAATTAATAAAATTATCTGAATTTATTACGTTCATTCGATTATCTACTTCACTCTTGGTCTCAACACGAGCTGTCATTCAAATTACAATAACTTTTGATAAAGTAACCTAATTGTAATAAAACAAAAACGAAATGTTCCTCAAAATTATGCTTTATGGTATTGTTTTATAATGAACACAGTATTTTAGCAGTGATGCGTGTTGAAACAAACAGACAGACAAACATTTCTAAAATTATTTGGAAAGTATTGTATTACTTATTCCTAGATCTTGTAATAATTTTTGTCGCAAAAATCTAAAAAGTACAGATACTTTACATTCACATTCTTAATGGATAGATAATATAGCAACAATATTCAATAAAATAGAACTATAAGATATATAGGAATACGAATGCTTTGACTGATGCCATGCTGATTGTTATCACCCACCTTAGGTGCCGCTCGTCACATTCAACAAGACTACAACAGCGAGACTACAACATGACCGGAATATTGAGATTAACGCCACCATATTAGAAGTATACATTTATACCAGCATCTTTTTATTAAAGATACATAAATAAGAATTATTATTATATAGATTTCAATGAAACATAAATTAATATTATTATCTAGAAATGTTGTTTGCATAATATTAATTTGATGGTTATCATTATTTTTGTGTCACTTAAAGTATTTTGCAGAATAATGAATAAATATTATTTGCTTTGACTTCCATAGTTTGGCCTTTAAAAGGCAAGATGTCGCTGCTCTACACAAATACTTGTATGTGTAAACATATTTCAGATACATAAATAAGAATGATTATATAGAATTGATGTACGTAAATAATATTAATTTGTTCATTATTTTTGTGTTACTTAAATCATTTTGCAGAATTATGAGTAAATGGTAATTGCTTTGATTTATATAATTTGTCTTATAAATTATATAGTTCGACCTATAAAACGCAAGATGTCGATGATATCCACGTATGATATATTATCTTATGTACAAAGTATTGTAAGGCGTAAACAGTAACAACGAAGCATTTATTGGCATCCCTGACCGCATCGACTATGTGTTATTACATAGTAACATGATGCTTGGCTGATAAACAGCTTCACCGGCCTAAAAAGTGAGTTATATTTGAGTTTGAGCTTTATCTTTATGACAAAAAGATCATTTCTTTATATGTATATGTTACTAACTGTTAACCGTCCATGACTTTGTCTACATTGTTTATTATCACAACAATATATTTTATATTGTAAAAAAATAAAAATCAAACAAAAGTGAGAGCAAACATACAATTTACTTACAAAATTATTTACTGCAGTAAAATCTTATTTTCTTAAAAGTTTAATTACTTTAAGGTAGCTGTGCCCGTGTGAATTTAATCCAAAAACAGTGATTAATAAAATCATCTGAACGTATAACTGACTCTCGTCATATGGTGTAGTAGTATCAAATACCAGGTGAATGTTTAAAGCTTAACACCCTTCAATCCTTTGGTAGTTCATGGTCACATTTAATATATAAAATAATAATATCAAAACAAATACTAATAAACAACAAAGAGAACCTTAATTTCAATTTATTCTAAAACTTTTAAAAGTATGGGAACGATACTTTTAAACGTAAAAAATCACATCTAGTTCCAATGAACAACATTAAAGGGACGTTTATGAAGATTAATCATTACGGACATCGGAAAGCGAGGTGCGGGACGGTGTGAGTCATTGCTTTCCTTATTATTACGCCAATTCGTTTTTACGTAAATCACCTGATGTTGAGTGTATATCTGTTTATCTGCAGATAATTTGGTCAAATATTAAGCACCTATTTTTGTCACTTCAATAATAAGTCAAAATTATGACTTACACATACCTTTGATTTGTGTAAAAACTTTGGGCCCAGTTATCTTGCTGCATCTATCGCCTTGTAGTCAGATAACGTAACGTAACGTAACGTAACGCACGATGGTAATGTTAGCCCCCACCCAAATTTAAGCATAACATCGTGACGATACATGAAATTATCAAAGTAACATAACACCAATATTCTAAAGTACGAACTCTAAAAATAATATTAAAATTCATATTAAATTCTATCGAATGATTGGTGTCTTACCTATACTCGCGTGCTTATCTTATTTTTTAGATTATTATAATTTCTATATTGTTATTTTTTTATTTGCACTGCTTATATATACAACATTAGGTTTTTTCCCTCCTTGATACCCCTGTTTAGTTGGAAGAAAATGTCAACACTTCAGTGCGTTATCTAAAAAGTATTCATTCATTCAAAGCGTAATTGAAGTGTTAGGATCAAGTTAAAATTGTGAAAGTTATAATTCAAAATTGACCTTTCAAACACAGAAATAATCTCATTATTGTCTATACCCTTCCTTGCAATATTCTATGAATCATTTAAATCAGGGCTGTCCAAACTAGATTCCCTGGGCCAACAAAAATGACTAAATATATTAGGAGGCCGCAAAATATTTATAAAAATAAAATAGAGGTGTAACAGGTACCATTATCTACTTTTTCACTCATTTGTGTTTTACAATTCTGTCAACATCAACCTTAATGTTAGTAGTAGTTAGACGCAGTGCATGTTTAAGTGAAGTATCTGTCAATGAAGAACTGGATTTCGATTTAATAAGCTTCATTGTTGAATATGCACTTTCACAAAGGGAGGTACTATTCATCATTGAGCCAATCTTTAACCCGAAATTTGTCAGTTTCGGAAAACGTTCAATAGGGATCTTAAAAAATTCAATTCCTGTTTCTGTTCTGCCCTTGTAAAAAGGGTTGCAAGAACAGTTGATAATCAATCTTCACACTCTCATCTGCTATCGTTAATTGATAAATGAAGAGTGCTATATATCAATTTTTTTTTAATCTGCGTAACGCTGTTCCTTTTCGACTATTATTTCGTCCATGTATAGAGATGGTCCATAAAATTACATTCTTTAAAATTTTTCACCTCTAAACAATGTTCTTTACAACTTGAAAAAAAGAAAATTATTTTGTTGTAGAGACGTTTTGAACAATTTCAGTCTAACGACGCGCGGTGTACCTATTTTGCGTTGGGGGAATTCCGAGTTCTCGAGTGAATACTGATGTGTGCGGCGTGATGAAATACATACCCAAAATATTTCCATTTTGTCGCGGGAAAAATAATTTGTCATAAATAATCATTGATGTATTTAAACAAAGAAGTTAAAATAGATTCTGCGGCCTGCAACAATTCAAGCCGCGGGCCATGGTTTGGACAGCCCTGATTTAAACAATAGATTTGGCGGCATCTATTGTTAAAAAAATCATACTTTTTTATTATAATTAACTAGCTGTTACCCGCGGCTTCGCACGCGTATTTTTAAATATGTTAAATAAATTTAAAATTGTGATCACACATCTAGAGTAAATTACAATAATACTCTATCAAAAATATTCGTAAGTATCACACGCACTTCATCTACTGTAACAGGTAACGTGTATATTATATATGTGAATACTAATAGTGTATCGAATGGGATGGGATTTATCATAAGCCACATAACTGGAACTTTAAACAGTTATATATCACCCTCAGTTCTCACTTACACTGTATACGAAAGTAATGAAAATATTAAGCTAAACATTATCGAACATTATGTGTTAAATCTTTTATTATATAGATATAATATGTCCATAGTGTCGATATAATTAAGTTATTATCATACCTTGCTATAATTTAAATCACATATAAACATATGATTTTCAATTACAACAGCGATGCTCTTGGTGTTACAGTTGTTCATAGGCGATGGTAGCTACTTACCATCAGGTGGACCATCAGCCTGTTTGCTGCCTTTTGGCATAATTTTTTTAAAATATAAAATTTAAAATTTATTCTTGGTGTCCAATACAGCGCACGTCACACGTGCATGTTTACAGTGAACAACATATTTTTGATTAATTTCACATGGCCGAATGCACGGATAACAGTTTATCACTACATAGTGTAAAACAAAGTCCTATTTCACGTCTGTCTATATGTATGTTCGCGATAAGATCAAAAACTACAGAACGCATCTTCATGTCGTTTTCACCAATATATAAAATGATTCTTGGGCAAGGTATAGGTAGAGTTTGTCTTATTATCAGGGCGGGCAACGTCTGCTGTACCCGCAAGCTTAAAATAAAACAGCTAATTAGTTACTTATTCGCCCGTAAAATTCCCGTTCAAATAAATCTAGCCGTTTCGGAGATTACCCGGAACAAATAAAAAAACAAACATTTCGATAGAATTTAAAAAAAAAGTTGATATTTGTAACATCACATATACTTCTAATATAAAATACACTCACTTTACTTTTATTACACGTAATATATCACAAATCAAAAATTGGGAACAAAACTAACGTAAAATAAAGTTTTTGAAGAGTTTTTGGCGGGATTTTAGTCTGTCATGTTGGGGATTTTATACTTTATTCATAATCTTGTGTTGCTTGTCTCTTATTGTGTTAAATTGGTGACATTTTACGTAATATGTTTCTTTTATTGTGCATAAGTGAAATGAAATAAAAATAATACCACTGAGCATGAATTCTGTGGTCTTGAAAGTTAAGAAGGTAAAAATTTTACGAAATATTATATAGAGTATTGGCTCTTATACCTTTACATTATCTTGGACTTAGAAGAAAGAAAACTACCTATACTGACAGCTTCAGAATTGGCAGTATGGATTAATTCCTTCGACTATCTAATTGGACGAATATTATTACTACTAAACTTTTTGAATAGCAACACAAAATAAACTTCTTGAGTTTTTGGCGGGATCTCAGTCTGTCATGTAGTGGATTTTATATTTTATTCATAATCTTGTGTTATTAGACTTTATATTTTGTAAATTTGGTGGTGTTTTGCGTAATATAGTTAGTTTATTGTGTATAAGTGAAGTGAATGGAAAATAATACCACGGAGCATGAAATTTTGAGATGCCACAAAAACTCCCTGGAAGATTCTAACAAGGGATCCACCATCTTGTTAGAATATTGACTCACACGACGCTTAATATTGAAATGATCCCACGACGCTTGTAATATTATTGACTACTCGACAATGGCAGTAATAATCTGAAAGATTGATTGCCAAAAATAAAGTGAAAAAAAAAAAAAAACTTCAGAAATGTTTCCAATATAAATGTACCACGTATAATTAAAAATTGGAAACAAAAGTAACATAGAATAAACTTTTTGAATAGGAACACAAAATAAACCATGAAAATGCGATAGAATGTTATCGTGTTACCATAGCAACGCTTATAATACTGACATTAACAAGCAGCGGAAGCTTCCAAAATAGCCCGATTTTGAGACATTCTTCATTAGTGCCCCGCTTCTATTGGTTTTAACGTGATGATATGTAGCCTATATCCATCCTCGATAAATGAGCTATCTAACACTAAAAGCATCATTCAAATCAGACCGGTAGTTCTTGAGATTAGCGCGTTCAACCAAGCAAACAAACAAACTCTTAAGCTTTATAATAGTAGTATAGATTAAAAGCACATGAAAATGAAATAGTTCGGATTAATTATATTTCACTTGGACTCATACATTGTGCAACGACGTATTAAAACTGATGCGATAAAAAAAATTACGCTATATGTTAAGCGCCATCTATTGGTATTAATTTTAATAGTTACTAAAACTCATTTATAGTAATGTTTATTGTTATTTGTGAAAATAAAATGAATATTTTTCTTTCGTGTACTGTGTCATATATATTATTTATACATTATATAATATCCTGGTTCTTGTATGAAATTCAGATACTTACTCAACTACTCTTCTCTCGTACTTAATTCGAGCCGTCATTCAAATTATGAATTATGAATTGAAATAATGTTAAACAATGAGTAAGTATTACTCAAGGATATGCATTTTGATTTTCTTAGTGAGGATTTAACGTGAACGTAATACCTTAGCAGTGACACGTATCCAAACAGACAGACATTGCTGAAAATGATTGAAATGTATTCTATCATTTATTGCTAGACACCTCCATAACCTTTTTACAAAAATCTAGACAGTACAGACACGTTATTTACATTCTTATTATACATATATAGATAAGATACATCACAACGTCTCTCTGACCGTTGGTTTGCTTATAATCCGAAAGCGAATTACAATACTCGAGACAAGTTAGAAGGCTAACATTATATAAAGTTAACACAAAATGACTACCAGTAGATTATGTTATTCATAACTCTTCAAATACTGACCAATATAAGGCAACAGGTAATTTTTTAACATTAGATATTGCAAAAAAATAAACAGAATTATTACTCGATCTTTTATATTTCTATAATTTTTTTGTATATCATAAGAGACAAATGAACAGTTGGGTTACTTGACGTTAAGTGCAACATCAGGGGAATTGCGAGTGCGTGGCCAACCTGTGTTGGAGGAGAATGGGAGGAAGGAAAAAGGAGAGGAGAAAGCTCAGCCTCCGGCGCTTTCACTGACCGAACGAAACACAACAATGCAAGCACTGTTACTTCACGTCGGCTTTCTGCGAGTGGGTGGTACTACCCCGGTCGAACAGACCCATTCATGCTGTAACCAGTAATAGCTTCAGCGTGGCTCTACCACTACAGAATCAGTTATCGCTTTTCGTCAAAATGTTAAACGCAATGCAATGTACAATTTGAATTTCAATTGAATTTAAGAGTTACTTAGTTATTATTGAATATTATGGAGGAAAAAGGACTGCAGTAAATATTTGCACATAAAATAAAGTGTACAAAATTTAAAAAGTTTGTTAAGAAAATAAATCGTAACAACAATGCTACAAACACAGCTTGTTTTAAATTTTCTCTTAAATAACTAACAATTCACAAACCGAACATAAAAGTATTTTTGATTTGTAAGAATATTGTCATGTCGTGTGTCAATTTTTCAGGCTCAAATGCTAACGCGAGATAATGTACTGATGAATATGTAATTTTAGTCACAATGCTATTCATTCCAAAATATTAAAAATAACTGTATATATTGTTCGTAGCGTTGACATTTCAAAACGTGATACATGTCATTATTTTGTTTTATATTTCTCATATAAATATGTTTGTTTTTGAATGTGATTCCTTACGAAATGAAAAACGTAACTTTTCAAATGACAACGTGTGCATTTGCTTTGTTAAAATAAATATAAAAATTATTTTGTACGTCATAATGTAATCTTATGTCAAACATAATAAAATTACTTTTGTAACTATGGTTGATATGAATGTTCGACATTTTTTTTAAATCTATTGTCTGAAAACCGATTTGCGATATTGTTTATTTCAGTGCTTCGTAACGTTGGCAATAGGCAGCAACACCATAGGCCATGGCTGCATGATAGGCTTCCCAGGAGTACTGTCACCTCAGCTCCACCAGCCAGGTTCCCAGATAAAGCTGACGACGGAGGCTGACACGTGGATAGGTCAGTATTATGTATTATTAAAATTTTATTCATGCTGTTGTAAAATTAGTCTCTCGTTGTAAATATTATGAACTTCTATTCAACATCAATGCCATCTACTATTTTTTTTTTCAATGTTTATTAATGTTGTTTACACAAGCGGACAAAAGATAGCATTCTTACAAATATTAATAGGATTACTTAATGTCATTTACTTAAATTATTTTAAAAGTTTATTGATAATATTTGTAAAAATATGGACAATTCATGGTGTTATTCCAAATTGTTCATCTAATATACATTTTAAATCCCATTTTTGGGTAAATCACTAATATGATCTGCCATGTCTGTGTCTATTCGCGATAAACTCATAAACTACTGAACGGATACTCATACGGTTTATAACAGTAAATAAAGTGATTTACGAGTAAGGTATATAATTTTTCAAGGTTTTTGTTGTTATCAGGGCTCACTATTGTAAATTTTATTAAAATAAATATTTCACATAGTTAAAATCAAGATCTTCTCTCATTTCAGCGTCAGTGATGGGGATTGCCATGGTGATAGGCAGTCAACTAATGCCACCAATCATGGGTCGTCTCGGGAGGAAGATAGCTCACTTCGCAGTCACAATGCCTATAATTATTGGATGGACGATATTAATTATGTCCACTAGTGTAGAGGTGAGTGTGTCGCTGAATACTTTGGACAATGTACTTCTGAAAAACAGATTACTTTCTTTTTCGTACGTTATAGGTTTTAGCAGTTGATCAAAATTTAACCTGATGTTAGGTGACGATGTGGTCTAAATTGGTACACATGCTAAACCTACATTGGCTTTTAACTGCAGCTGCTGGAACACAACTATAAACAAATAATAATCCGGTTCATTCCTAATAGTTCAAAACCTACGTCTATTGAAGTGGTGTCCGAACGCACCGACCACTAAGCTATCATTGCTTAAAATTTTGAAAGGTATGATGTGTTTCATATTTGCAAAATGCTAAATCTACAGCAACTGCCATAGCCCTTGGTGATAGATTTTAAATTCGAACGATAACTGAAATTTAACAAACAAAAGTTATCGGCACTGTAACAAATATATGACTACATAACGATCCAACCAGATATTCTGGCATTACTACAGGTTTTACACCTGATGCATGGTGATCGCCATATATTCGATTACAATTATTAAAGATTCTATATTATTTGGAGTTTCCTTTAGATAATAAGCTATGACGTCTATTAGAACTAGATATGAGTACTTTCTATCAGACGATCGTCATAAATAACTTTCAAGTTGTAAGGGAGTCGCGATAAAAAAGCAGGAAATCTCTGATCCGAACTATTTATTACCAAGCTATAATTATTTCATTACGCAGTTAATTGGATGTTAGTAAAAAAAGAATATCAGGCAAATAACGTCTTCTGTTATCTATCTCGTATCTTACAACTCATATCTCAAAAAACGCTAATTACTTTACCAATTTATAAAAACTTAAATGTTAACATTATGCTTCCAGGCCCTGATCATCGGGAGGCTAATTCAAGGAATATCATTCGGTATGATGTTACCACTACGCTCCGTACTGATCGGAGAATACACAAGCCCGAAGAACCGGGGAGCATTTCTAACTACAGTGTCAGCTACCCAAGGCTTTGGCGTATTCTTAGTCCATCTTCTTGGATCATTATTCACGTGGAAAACTACTGCGATATTGTGTTTATTCTTCCCTATTATAAGTTTAGCCATGATATTTTACTCGCCGGAATCACCGAGCTGGCTCGCTGATAAAGGGAGACACGAGGAATGCGAAAGAGTCTTCCGATGGCTCCGTGGAAATGAAGAAGAAGACGAACTGGAAAGAATGATTGGAAGCAAATTACTTATCAGACAAACTAAAACTGTCAATAATTTCAAAGGTATCTTACATATTATAAAACTGAAAGAGTTTTATAAACCCATCGTGATCATGGTTCATATATACTTCATGGGGGAATTCTCCGGTGGTGCGCTACTGGCGTGTTATTCCACAACCGTTCTAGAAATTACTACCGGACCGGAGACGAACGCAAACTTCTGGATGGTGGAATTAGATACGCAGAGGATAATATCAAATTTACTTGCGATTTACATCATCCATAAATTGAAGAGACGAACTATGTTTTTATTTACTGGGAGCTTATGTATTTTCTGTCACTTGGCAACAGCGCTCTACGTGTATTTAAAGACATTGAATATATTGACTTACAGTGCTATTTGGCTTCCGATAGCACTGATTAATATACAATACTTTACCGTCGCTACAGGGATGATATGCCTCCCTTACGTTATAGCTGGAGAAATATTCCCAATGCAATACAGGAGTTTTGGCGGCAGCTTCAGCATTTTATCAATCGCTTGTGGATACTTTATAGTAACGAAGACTTTCCTTGCATTAATATCTGCTATAGGTTTTCACGGGACCTATTTCGTTTACGCCGGGGTTTTAGCGTACTGTCTTCTTATTGTTGGATTAATGTTGCCTGAAACAAAAGGGAAGACGTTACAGGAGATCGAGGAAGAATTTAAAGCAAACACGAAAGTACAAGAAGAGATAGAGCTGAAACAACATATAAACGAAGAAAATGGAAATTGCAAACATTAACATCTCATCAATATCACATTGAATGTATCCTTCGTTAATCCAGCTGGCTGGAGTAGAACAATTGTATTAATTATGAACTGTCGAAAGGTTTACTAACTAATGCATAATATTGACTAATGCAGTCAACTTTTCTACTGTCGATATTATTTATTACATTAAATAGAATTAAAGTTTTGTCCTTGTTGATGTTTATTATATATTATTATTATTGTTATCTTTTATATTTTTCAACTTATCCTAAACTACATTTTATTATGGTTTCTTTGAGTTAAATGTATTTACGAGTTATTAAGAATTGTTGTGATATTTTCCTTCCAAAGGCCTTCTTTGTGCTCCAAGTATATCCTTATCTTGGGTTATACCAAATTTATTAGATTGATTTTTGAGTCACCATATTATTAAAAGAAAGACAAAATTTCTATACAAAAAGTTAATCGCAGCGATAACAGACAATAACAGAAATAGCAGCAGCAATTCCGAAAGATTTTACACAAGCGTTCCTGAAACCCTAGAACTCGGATGGAACCCGATGGATGTAGCCTATGCACTGAGTCAAGTATACGACGGTATATATTCATCGATCTCGATCGATTCGAAGATCTCTGAGCATCAGGGGCTATCAGGGCGAACAAATACCCTCACACACTCCCGATACTCTCTTCCTGGTACACACACAGGAGGAGAAAAAAGCCCTGATAAAAAAGGGCTACGGAGTAGGGAAAGGATCGCGCGTTCTAACAGTCCATGAATCTCAGGGACTGACCTTCAAATCGGTGGTGATCTTGCAAACAAAGAGCAGAAGGGTACAAATCCACGATAGCGTTTCACATGCTATAGTGGCAATATCTAGACACACCGACACCTGTGTCCACTATACCGACGTGACTGACGACGCGATAAGTAGGTTCATTCGTCAGGCCGTGGACGCTCCGGCACGGGATATTCTGGATTACAACCTAAAAATGGCCATAAAGTATGGAAATGCAAGTGCTAGAAAAACAATAACGGCATAAAACCAAAAATAGTTAATAATAATTAAATAGTTAATATTTAATAAATAACTAATGATAAAAAAAATATGCTCACGGATACGATTTTTACGTAAAAAAAACTACATATAAGCAAAAAAGGTGCGGACCAAGAGTCTGCAGAATAGAACAAACTAAAAAAAAACCTTAGAACTCACATTACAATATCATGTTTTATATCATTACTAAATATTATATACAAAGTCCTCCGTCGCGTCTATCTGTCTGTTCGTGAAATACTCAAAAATTACTGAGCGGTATTTTATGCGGTTTCATTGATATATAGAGTAATTCACAAAGAAAGTTTAAGTATCTAACTGGTCAAGATTGTTTGTAGATTGGTTGAAATATAATCGAAGTATCTTAAAAAGTCCAGCCTCCTCGGAACTTTTGTCGAGAACACTGCCTATAACCATATGTGTTATATATACACTATATAACTGTATATGTAACTACATGTGTTTAGCTAACAATTTTCAACTTTAAGGTGATAGTTAACCAGACGTTTTGATTAGTTCTATAGTCAACACTTCACATTAAATCCATGGCTGATACTTTATAATATAAATTAAAAAAAGCAATGTCATCTGCAATTCTTGACTGAGTTTCTATGCATAAGATAGTAGTAGGCGAGATTACCTAAGCAACTTGTTACCATACATATAAACATTATTTAGTTACTTATATTTAAATCATCTAATGATTATAACCATCAAACATTAATATGTTGTGTTCCTTGCAATACAGTTCAAGTAAGTAATATGTTTTACCTAACGTGGTACCTACTATTTACCAATGAAATTGTAAGAACTTTTGTAAATATATACATATAAAAGTACCCGATATACATATTTATAGGCGTTATCTTAAAAAATAAAATATATAACAAGGTCGCCCATTGTGTCTCTCTGCTCTTTAGTTCTTCTAAACTACGAACCAGATTTTGATACGGTTTTTAGTAACGTTTTAAAGATATATTTCGAAAGTGTAACATGCATAACATCTGCCCGTGACTTCGAGGAAGGTTTTCCTCAATAAATGAGCTATATAACACTGAAAGATTATTTCAAATCAGACCAGTAGTTCCTAAGATTACTCCCTACAACGTTACAAACTCACAAACTTTATCTCTTTATAATATTAGTATAGATATATGCAAGGTATATTTATAACAAGTAGAGAGATATTTAATAAAAGCGTGAAAATATTTTTCGGCCGTTAAAAATAATATAATACGGAATTTTATATCTTAAGAAAACCTACAGAAAAATCCCCAATGGTAAGGATAATTTACAGTTATCATTTTTATTCTTTAAATATTATTTAAAATATAATGAGTTATATACGTACCTGTTTCGACCTGTTATACACAAACCATGTACCTTAATATGCTGACCTTACTCCAACACCACAGAACTATATCCCTTCCTACCTAGCACCTTTTCCAGTACCTAACGTCAGCACTTTTAGAGTCCTCTCACGGTCCTCGTTACCACTCCGACAGCTCATTCCGATTTTTTTTCTCAAACTAACTATGGTATTGACCTAGGAAGATCTTAACAGCTTCACCGGACTACTGTTCATTCCAAGACTTGGTCCATAACACTCTTTATCCTCATAATTATTCAGTGTTTGTTAAATAATAAATATATTAAGTGAATAAATCTTTTTTAAAGGAATTTTTAGAGATCCCTTTAATAGACCGATACAGTTTTAAAGCGTAACCAATTAAGCACGTTTGGTTACTTCGGTATTTAATGTAAATAAAAATTGCTCTTTGTAGCATATCATTTTAATGAATATCTTAGAATATATCACAAATAGCCTAAGCCCGCGACTTTGTTCGTGTGGAATAGTTACTTTGAGTTAATTAACACGTAACGGAATCTCTCAAGAGGAAAAAGTACCCCGATTTTTAAACATTCTTCACCGGTGCTCCGCTCTTATTGGCCTTCGCGTGATGATATATAACTCATTACCATCCACGAGAAGTGAGCTATATAAAATTTAAAGAATTTTTCAAATCGGCCCAGTAGTTCCTGGGACCTACAACGTCATAACGTCACAAACTCTCAAACTTTACCTCTTTATAATATTAGTATAGATTTAAGAGTATGTGTAAAAAATGCTTGTTTATGTGACGAAAATCGAAGCTCCTTTGATAAATATAAATAGCCAAGCTTGTGCAAAAATCGTATAGTACAGTATCTAAATCATTCTCCAATAGTAAGTTCGTTGCATCCTTCCGAAGCTGAGGCGAGTAGACTTTGGAACAAATAAATCGATTCTAAAAAGAAAATTCTCTAATAGTGAAGTTACGGTCACATTCATAATTATATAACTACGTTTAGTATGCCGGTGAAGTTGTTAAGACCATTACAAAATTTCCAGGTCAGTTAAAAAAAAAAAGACCATGTTTTCAGTTATATACTGTAACTAGCTGACACAGCGGACGTTGTCAAGCCTTGATAATAAAAAAATCCTAAAATTGAACCGCACTGCCACTTACCGTTTCTAGTTATCAATATAATTTATTTATGAATCCACCTGAACACACCCAAAAACCATCAAAATCTGTCTAGCCGTTTAGGAGGAGTTCAGTCACAGTACGGACAGAAATATCTAGGTAAAAAATAACTAGTATGTAAAACCTTGGTCTTAAAAGAATTTGCATAAAACTAGCTTATCTTAACGGATAGAGTTGTAGGTAGGGGAAAGGTGTACGAGTTGAACCCAAAGGTAAGACAATCATTTTCGTTGTGTGCAAACAGCTAAAGCAATTAATGTTAATCCTTTAGCAAAACGTAGCCTCATTTCAGCTCATTATCAATGGCGGAGTGAGCGATGCGATGCTTTTACGAAAGAAAATACAAATAGTGTCCTTATAGTATATTTTAAGATTGACTTTAATCTATTGAACACTGTTTTGGTCTTTGGGCAACATGGAGACAGTGGCGTGGGTATAGATTATGTTACTTAACTTTGAATGAAACAATTTCCATGTGTATCAGATGATCCCCGGCATCATTTTATACCGTGACTTTAATTAATTCAGTGTAACTTATTTTTATCTTACCCCACATTCTTCGAATTTATAATATTCGTTTTCGTTTCATAGGGCAAAATTTTCCAGCAAAAACAAATGTGAAAGATAAGACATGCAAATCAAAACATAGATTATTTGGAATATAGAAATATAAGTATTTACAAAAAAAGTAATAGCAAAATAATTAAAACAAAGTAGCAGAATAGAAATAAAGATAGTGCAAAGGAAAAGTTCCTCGATAAAAAAACCCCAAGACAAAAAGATAAGACAAGAAATAAAAAAGTAATTAACTAGGTAAAATATACTTACACTATGAATAAATATAGAAGGTCCACGATTATGTAAACGGATCTGTAAGAACATGGCCAAAGAAGAATTATATATAAAAGTAAAACAACAGAACTTAGGCATCTACTTTTAATATCCTGTCTGTCCAAGAAAGTGGGCACGAATCGGTACATCCATCAATAAGGCGAGACGTAAGCAAAAAGTAAAAAACATTGCATACAATCCTAATACTCTGACCAGTCTCTGGATAAGATAAGTTGAGATAAAACATTATGTAATATTTTTTTATGTAACTAGATAAACTGAGCTAGATGTAACTAATATTGACAAAGTTATTTCCTACAAATACTCAAATTTGGAGATTCCAGTCTTTGAAATACATATATTTATTTCACAACTAGATTAATACATACACAATTATTATCTAATCCATCTGCATTTAAGCTATTTTCAGGCGTTATTGAATAGATCATAGGTATAAAGGTCAGAGAAAAATCTGTATACCTAACTTATAAAAACAAGATTATATTAGAAATATAACTGAAATATATTCTAAGCATATACATTTCTTAGTACAGCTATACCAAATTCATACAACATTATTATTCATAATTGATTTTTTTATTATATTTTATATGGATATATTATTCGATTTAAGCAATTATTAAATAAGTCAATTATCACATTTATAATAAATACTTAATTATAGAATCATTTTGAATAAATAAATTATTATTTGTTTTTATTAAAATAACCTTATTGAAATATTACATGCGAGTTTATGTTTACTTACAAAAAAACAATATTAGTCTTTGCAGAAAGAAAAATCTTTAGTCATCTGGAAACCGCGTTTTGTGTGACATTATTTAAAAACATCGTATTCATCTTCACTACTATCAGCCGTATATATTGACTATGTAAATTAAAGATTATACAACTGAAAAACTAAACGTACTGTTTCACAAACTCGTTTTAAACTAGAAGTTGATTTTGGCAATGCCGTGTCCAAAAATATCACCGTTCATGAAGCAAGTAAGTGATTTGAATTATCTTTATTTAATATACTGAAACTCTCAACAGCCAGTGCGTTACCAAACGAGGTATAAACGTAGATATTACAAATGTTTAAATAAAACTTTATATTATAATATTTTAATACGATTATCACTTACAGTATTACCTAAAAACATGACCTTACGCTGTAGAGTCGTATTTCCTGTTAATAGAAACATTATTTCAAAATTCCATGGATAGATGTCATTAGCACAGCAAAATTAACATCATAGTCTACTATGGTTATATTTATTTCATTAGGTATTCGCTAGATGGCAGTGTAAGCATAAAATATTTTAAAAAATAATGAAATACTTGTCCAGTTTTTATTACAAAGCATGTAATAACTTAACATTATCGTTTCTTTTTTTACTTCATTTTTGGCAATCAATCTTTCAGATTATTACTGCAATTGTCACGTAGCCAATAATATTACAAGCGTCGTACGATCATTTCAATATCAAGCGTCGTATGAATCAATATTCTAACAAGATGGTGGAGGTTCTCTTGTTAGAACCATCCTGGGAGTTTTTGTGGCACCTCAGAATTTCA
Organism: Antheraea mylitta; assembly: GCA_014332785.1. Lineage (NCBI taxonomy): Eukaryota > Metazoa > Arthropoda > Insecta > Lepidoptera > Saturniidae > Antheraea > Antheraea mylitta. The sequence continues at coordinate 188,011 of JACEII010000133.1, forward strand.
TGCTCCGTGGTATTATTTTCCATTCACTTCACTTATGCACAATAAACTAACCATATTACATAAAACACCACCAACTTTACAGAATATAGAGTCAAGTAACACAAGATTATGAATAAAATATAAAATCCACTACATGATAGACTGAAATCCCGCCAAAACTCCCAACATTATAGTTATAACATAACATGTAGCAACCCTTAATGTTATTGTTAATGTTACCCTTAATGATGTAAGAAGGTCAGGAGTTCCGTGAGCTATTATTGAATAAAAGTCTTTTTCACGTAACAAAACCTCTTTCATGAAGTGATAACAAATAAAAAATTAAACAGGAGTTTGAAGAATCGGATTTAGTCATATGAATAAGAGATATTTTCGATATTTTGTCGATTTATTTAGGTACATATAAGGTATATTTAAGTATATTTTGGATATATCAATAACAGTAAAAAGAAAAACGGCCACGTTTCGCGTATATGTGTTCTTTTATTTTTTCTAACATACCCAACAGGTTCTGATACGACTTTCAATATCGTTAGAGAATTTCTTCCACAATATTTATATGTATAATACAGGGATATTCTATTACCAGAAAGTAGAGAAAAATCGATGTATTTTAACCAAGTCGTGAGAAATATTTTTCGTCCACTTACATTGCTAAGGTTAAGTTATAACCTTGTGAGATACATAAAAATAATGCAATATGGAATTATTTATCTTAAAGGGCGCGTTCCGGGAGACGCTCACAACACTCACAGCGCCCTTTTCGCCGTTCCACTAGACAACCGCGAGCGTTGCGGTCGTGGCGAAAACGTCATTGATGACGTCATAACATACGCTCACGCGAAGCTCACGACGCCCCATGTCTAGACGTCGGTCGACGTGAGCGTTGTCAAAATTGGCGGGATTCTCAATAAAGATGGCGACCGTGAAAATGTCATTACTTGATACGGTATAGGATATTTATATTAAATAACATATTGTATTCAAATACGTAAATGAAATATGAAATGAAATACGTTAATAAAGTTTTGATAATTTTACTTCTTTTGAAAAATGTTGTGAATTCTAAAATTCAATTTAAAAATTAATTTATAATTATTTTATGGTAATTTAATATTTTTCATTTAACCAATAAGGTGATTCTTTATGTTTTTATGATAATTAAAATAAAAAAAATGAATTATACATTGTTTCTTTAATATACTTAAATGAATTTCATAATTATATGAATTTACTGTTAAGACTTACAAAGTGTAACTTAACCTCTCAAAGTTTCTGTTTTATTTTTTCTAGATCGCCATTTTTATTATTTATCTGAACGCTCATAACGCCCACAAATGCGTTCCACTAGCTCTTACGATCGCAACGCTCGCGAGCTAGTGGAACGGGAAAACTCGCGGTCGTGAGCGTGAGCGTTGCGAGCTACTACCGGAACGCAGTCTATATCATCTGCCTATAATAGCGGCACACCGTTTTGACATATTATTGTTCTTTATTGCCAGTAGTGACGTACACTTGGTCCTAAAATTAATCGCATTTTAGTAGACTAATTTAGTACAATTATTTCTAAATAATATAATATATGTATAACTATGTATCTATCTAACTACAGTTATAATTATCTAACTATACATATATGCAAAGATAAAAATGAATTTGTTTGTTTATTTGTCACGCTGTTACGTCTTAACTACTCAACCTATATTATGAAATTTTACATAGGTACACGTTTTCAGGGGCAAATAAATAGACATTCAGTAACTTTTATAAAAAAAGTTTCGCCGAGGAATATATCAAAAATAAATTGACACGACAGAAAGATCATTCATAAAGTGATGATCACAGATTCTAATATTAAAGCTTGTTCTTTCTGATGAAAGAAATTACAAATATTTTGACAATAAATCTATTAGTGTTACCGGCAGCTGTATTTAAAATCAATCCAAATGCTAACAACACATGTTTTATTTTTCAGTGTTACGTCACGATGGCTGTCGGGATCAACCTGATAGGTCACGGAGCTGTGATGGGTTTCTCAGCAATCCTACTGCCACAGCTTCATCAGGAAAACTCGACGATAACTGTAACTAAGACCGGAGAATCTTGGATTGGTTGGTCAAATATATTTTCAAAACTAAATAAAAATTAAAATAAGTAGGCAGATTTTGTGTTGTGTTGGTATACTTAAACAGTAGTGTTATACCAGCGAAAAAGCGCTATTATCTTTTTGTTTTATTTATGCCTTAAAGGTTTATTACATTACTAATACAAATACATTAGTACTAGTACAAAGTAATTCTGCAGGAATTACCAATTCTCTTTTTCGTAGGAATATTGATCTTATCTTATTTAGTATTTATGAGTTGCTGAATCCTTACCTAAGCTGTAAACGAGCAATTCTTGTGTATTTTTATATCGTTATATATTCAGAATCTCGGAAACCGCGTTAGAAATTTCCTTAAAACTTAGTGTGTAGGTGGTTTCGGGGACGATAAATCGATCTAGCAAGATTTGATTTGTAGAAAACTTTTTTATCTGAGTTTTTAGGCAATGAAAAACTATAGCTAGAATATAAAGATAAATGTCGCCGCGCGCCGCTGCTAAAACGAAAATAGCTCAGATGGAAATCGACTGCTTCAAAAATCCATCTAACCCCAGTTCGAATCCGAGTGACATTAACAGAGGGAGATATATACTCGTATATACATATTAGGGTGATTCAAAAAAACAAAACATTTTTTTTCTTCTCTCCAGCATGCTTAAAAGTTCAATTTACATGTAAGGAGATCCTAGTTAAAATTTGAGCGCTTAATATTAATATTAAGGACATCCGCATCGTACTTCTTTATTTTTCATAAGAATAACATAGAAAAATATTCGTTTGTACCTTCTGATTTTTATTGCTTGCCCATCATTAGTCATTAAAAATATCCCTGTACATATTTTTGTAGAGAATTGAACGCTCTACAAAAAAGGTCTCTTACGATTTTTTTCAAAAACCTAACCACTTAAAAGTTATTCGAGGTCAAATTCCAATATACTGAAAATTTGACCATTTGTAATGCATTACAGCGAATTTGATAAAGTTATGGAAAATTGTCTTCAATATTTTTATGTCTCTTCTTAATTTAGGCTTTCACAAAATCTTTTCAAATTTTCCGCAGTCATTATTTAAGAAAAATCAAGCAGTTTGATAAGAAATTATTAATATGTATTTTAAATATTTCGTTTTCGAGTTTAAAAATCAAAATAAACTAAAATTTTAAGCTAAAAACTTTTTCAACGTGTTTTGCTGGGCTTATTACTACATAGAATTAAAGTTAAAAGTTTTCTGAAAGCCTAAATTAAAGAGAAACATAAAAGTATTGAAGAAAATTTTCCATAACTTTATCGAATTCTCGATAATGCATTACAAATGGTCAAATTTTCAGTATATTGAGCTTTGACCTCGAATAACTTTTAAGCGGTTAAGTTTTTGGAAAAATTGTAAGAGACCTTTTTTGTAGAGCGTTCAATTCTCTACAAAAATATGTACAGGGATTTTTTTTATGACTAATGATGGGCAAGCAATAAAAATCAGAAAGTACAAACGAATATTTTTCTATGTTATTCTTATGGAAAATAAAGAAGTGCGATGCGGATGTCCTTAATATTAATATTAAGCGCTCAAATTTTAACTGGGATCTCCTTACATGTAAATTGAACTTTTAAGCATGCTGGAGAGAAGAAAAAAAAATGTTTTGTTTTTTTGAATCACCCTAATACATATATATATATATGTATATATTGATAAAAATGCTAATTTTGTGAGGCAAACCGAACAGCTAATTTTAATTACAAAAATGTTTTTTAAAGAACCGAGCTAAGCTCGGTCGTCCGGGTACTGTTGGTTATAAAACTTATACTCTCTGCTACTAATGTAGTACTCATTTATTTAACTAATTAAAATACATAATGTACTATCTTCTTTCACAGCATCAGTGATCGGAATAACTCTACTTATTGGGAACTTTATGGCTGCACCCATCATGGGACCTCTCGGTAGAAAAGTTGCACACTACATTATTAGCGTATCAGCTATATTAGGATGGATAGTCACCATTTTCTCTAACAGCATAGAGGTATACCACATTTATTTATTTAATGTACAATGACTCCGAGTATAGTGTATTTAATTTGCAAAATCAGATAAACACTTTCAATTTTAAAGTCTTGATTTCCCCAAGAAGATGAATGCAGTTTTTTGGATCGAAGTTCCTTATCGCGTGATACACGCTCTGAGCTGATGGGCGCGATCCTACAAAAAGTGTAATAAGACATTTTCGACACTTCTCTTTTACAGCCGTATATGAACTATACGTATACATCGTCGCACACAGCTCTCCCGAAGGCATAAACCTTTTTTAACTTTTATTTATATTTCTATAGTAAATAATTATTGTTTATTTCTAAAGTTAAAAAAGGATTATTAAAATAGGATTCATATTATTCTTATATTTTTATTTGTTATTACCTTAATTCTCTCCGATCATTCAGTGTTTAATTTATCATTATTTATTTTATACACAACTAGTCTCTGCCGGCGACTTCGTCTGCGCAGTAATAGTTACTTTGGGCTGACGCTAACACAACGGAAGCTCTGAAGAGGAAATAAATCCCAATTTATTTCATTTTTTATTGGTTTTAGCGTGATGATATATAGCCTATGGCCGTTCCCAATAAATAAGCTATGCAAAACTGAAAGAATTTTTCAATTCGGACCAGTAACTACTGGAGTTACTGGGATTACCCCCAACAACGGTACAAATTCACAAACTTTAGCTCTTTATAATATTAGTATAGATAAATATAATTATCGTAATTTTTCCAATTTAAATCTATCAACTTGATATGTTATAGCATATCTACACTATAAAATTACTGTATAGCAAATGTCTACGAAAAAGCGAAAGGAACTTAGCTACGTAATGCAATAGAGAAGTTTGTTTAAAAAATATCCTTTTCAGATACTCCCTTGTGATCTATGCTTTACAATTTAGTTTCTACAAACATAAAAAACCTGTTCATTATACATTATCAAGTAAACGGTTTGTCGTTTCTTCCTACAGGTAATGGTTATTGCAAGAATAATTCAAGGTCTATCATTTGGTATGATGCTGCCTCTACGTTCGATCCTCATCGGTGAATACACCAGTCCGAGAAACCGCGGTGCATTCCTCACCACCGTTTCACTCAGCCAAGGTTTTGGAATATTCTTCGTTCACTTTGTCGGATCGTTTTTATCTTGGCAGTACACCGCACTAGTTTGTATTTTCTTACCGTTCACGAGCTTCGTTATGACGCTATTCACCCCTGAATCACCAAGTTGGCTTGCAGCTAAAGGGAGATATGAGGCCTGTCGGAAGGAGTTCCGTTGGTTGAGAGGTAATGACGAAGAAGCAGAACTAGAGGCAATGATAGAAGCACGCACGGACTTTGACAGAACCAAAGCTGATGGAAAAAAATTGAATATCGTAGCTACAATAACAAAGAAAGAATTCTACGTTCCAATTATTTTGATGGTTCATATAAACGCCTTGGGGCAATTATCCGGAGGAGCGCTTATGGCCTCGTATTCAACAAGGGTTATAAAATTGATTATGAATCCGGAGGTAAACGCGGAAGCGTGGATGATAGGTCTAGATGCTCAGAGAATAATTACCAACACTCTAGCTGTCTATATCATAAACAAAGTTCGAAGGAGGACTATGATCTTTGCCACCGGTAGTTTATGCTTCGCCTGCCACGTTGCCATTGCTATTTATGTGTTTCTGAGAAATTTTGGTATATTAAATTATCAAGCTACGTGGTTACCAGGAACATTAATCACTTTGCAATTATTTTCCGTCGCCATCGGCATGGTTCCTCTACCTAGCGTCATAGCTGGAGAAGTTTTCCCTCTGGAATACAGGAGTATCGCTGGCAGTATCAGTCTGGGTGCGGTAGCTGGTACACTCTTCTTAGTATTGAAAACCTTTCCGGGATTAGTTGATTCTATCGGAATTCAAGGCATGTATTCTGTATACGCCGGTCTGATAGCGTATTTATTGATTGTGACATGGTTTTTGATGCCAGAAACAAAAGGGAAGACTTTACAGCAGATTGAGGAAGAGTTCACTGGTAAAAAGTATAGTGTTCAAGAGATTGCGGAAAGAAAATCATTAAACACAGAACAAAAGTGAGGATACGAAATGGATAAAACATGCTTTATAAAATGTATTCGAAACCAAAATACAAAAATATATAAAAGTATATGAAATATATTTATAAAAATATGCAATATCATCAATACTTTGAAAAAAGTTTAGTTCTTTTTCATTTTTTGCCCTATTTCAGCGACTTCCTTCAATTGCAGAGTATTACTGCCATTACTGCGCTGCGCAAAATTGCCAAAACGAAGACAATATATAAAAAAATACATAATACATAAAGTTATCTAAAAAGTCCTCAGCACAAATATTATTGCCAAATTAGTATACTGTAAATACTTTTAATCTGGATGTCATAAAATCATAAAATCTCCAAGACTTTTAGTATTTAATTTTATTAACAAGCTTATATAAATACATTGCAAATTTATTTATTGGAGATTTTTTTGGTTTCAAAATTAATAGGACTAAAATTGAGCATTTGTTCTGCGTCTGCAGTGTATAAGCCTTTTTCACTTTATCATATTACGCTTTTCTGTAGGTATTAGGCAGTACTAAGTAAAATTTTGCAGATGTAACAGAATATTCGTAAAAAATCGTTTCTGGTTTTTTTTTTCATGTTAGAGTCTGTGATGTCATTTTGCTTTCTTTGGTTAAACAACTAACACAGCTTTAGTATTTAGCAAATTAAATTAGCTTTGATATAACAGTTCTTTAACATTAAAGTAATTCCGACATTGAAATAAAAACTTGAACCGGTGATTGTATAATTTTTTTTTTTATTGAAGCACGACATAGTGACTTCACTGCGCCTGATGTTAAGCATAGTACAATCCTAAAACATCGGCAACCACCGAGAGACAGATTATCCATCGCCGGTCGCCGCTGTCATGCCGGCCATAATGACGAAAGTCACCCGGCACTGGATATGCACAGGCTGATCCCGAAACGCGACGCGCAGAAGCGAGTCACTATGACGGGCTTTTTCGCCAAATACATGGTGGTTGCGACCCGGTCAGGCTGTAAAACTCTACCACCCCGCTTTCGCCATTGCCTCGTTCGTTATTCAGCAGGGTGCACCACGTACAGGTGAGGTTGGCTTGGGTGTCTCAAGTCTTAAGATGTTACGCGACACCCCTTACACTCCAAATTAACGTATCAGAAAATATAAATCCATTAACAAATCCCAAGTAATAACAAGGAGTGACGTCACACTAGTCGTGCGTAAACTAACGCGCTGCGTGCACGAGCGCGTTCCATTGTATCGATAAAGATAAAAAAAAGATAGTATGTAAGTAACATAATATAATTTATTTACAGCCAATTACCCCGTCATAAAAATGTGATAGCCGGTAAGACGCGAAATCCTTTCAAACGTTACGTTTTTTAATACGCTGCATGAAAACCGCGTTTATTTGCAGCGTTTTAAATAATCAAAATTAACTGCCTATAATACATTCTTGGGAATAAGACAGACACTCCTCAAGAAACAATATGAGTTTGAAGACGATATAAGAAAAGGACCTTTTGAATAATATTATAAATGTGAAAGTATCTATTTATATGTTACACTTTCACAGCTTAACTATCGTATATCAATCAATTTTCCATACATTCATCTACACTGTCTCGAACGGAACCAGGGCCAAAGGCTAATTTTAAATATCTATTAGATTTATACACCTAGATATTGTCACTAAATGATCTTTTAATGAGTTAATTTCTTACAAGTTTATTTTATACAAGTATGATTTATATTTATAGTTTTAAATGATGGTGAAAAAAACTAATATTGGCTAACGCCATCTAGTGCTGAGTTATATTAAAATTGGTAACTAAAACATTTGGATCCATTATTCCTTCTATTTCACTATTACCTTCAATAACATTTACAGACGGTGATCTTAATGATATCAAAGTTTGAATAAGGGATATCAGAAGGACGCTACAGTGGTCATGAGACACTTGATGTCATGTCTCAAGAGGTTTAGGAGATCTTATCTAATGACTTTGGTTCTATATCTGTAAGAGGTATTAGTTTTTATAAAATCACAAGCAAAAATACTTTATTCAATTTAAGTTCATACAATAATCCAGTAATCAAGAAGAAGCCGCAAGAAACACGATCTATGTCTATTTTTTACTAAATATACATTGAAATTACAATCGTTTTTAGCGGATAAACATTGACTGTTAATTACAAACATTACCAGTATTAGTTCCATAAATGATCGTTCATAAACCCGATTAGGCCTCCCACGGCAGCGGCTCAAGCCTAGGCTCGATCCCTCGGTAGGGAGCCCTTGAGTGCGTTGCTTGCGCGATACGGTGACACACATATATATATCACTGCTACAACACTACACGATCACCTCCACACACGTGCACGCCTACACGCTTACACATGAAAGTGGAAGGGTTTACTTTTTTCCCATTATCGAACTGAAAAACTCTCAATTTTCCGATAATAAATATATGGAGGAGTTGTTGAGGCGTGTATGCTTGGTACACATATACGTTTCAAGAACTTATACATATATGAATAGTTAGCTAGGTTAGCTAAGATAGGTCGCTATTTTGCATGCAACAGGCAACAGCCAGGCCGAGGTGTGCCGTGCACCCTTGAGCTGGTTGCCAGAATGGAATCGGCTGAGGGCCTTAAGCGCTCGCCTTAGTAGTCCGGTGAAGTTGTTAAGACCTTACTGGGTCAATAGCGTAGACATTTCGAAAAAAAAAAAAAAATCGTTCATATATCGATCTACCTTATAATAGCCTAAAGACATCAAAACCCGCTTGACATGATACTTGAATTTACAATCCCACAAATCGGTAGTGTGCTTTGGAACTTTGTAAAACCTAACTATATTGCCTAAATCAAGTGCAACTACTGGTCTTACTGAATCTCAAACACAGGATGACCAGTTTATCACACTTTCTAGTGTTTAAATCTTGTCTATCTTTTTCGAAATCCAGCTTTTCTAAGTTTTTACGACCATACGATTAATTACCGAGAACCAACGGGCCCGGCATTGTTGTACCGGCACGTTGTCCCGATTTGATAATAAAAAGAAACCTTGAAAAATAATATACCTAAACGTTTCTCATGAATCACTTTACTCACATTCACTACTGGTAAAAACCGTATGAAAATCCGTTCAGTAGTTCTTCTGTTTATTGCGAACAGACGCACAGACAGATATGGTAGAGGACTTTGATTTATAACATGTAGTGATGTACTGTATTAAACTAGGACGAGTCTGCGACTAAATTACAATATTTTAGTTGTTTTTTTAACTATAATCATATTTGGAATTACAATGTGCTTTTTAAAAATATTAATGAACTAGCTGTTACCCGCGGCTTCACACACGTTTTTTTAAATATATTAAATTTAAAATTGTGATTACACATCTAGTGTAAATTACAATAATACTATTTCAAAAATTTTGTATCACACGCACATCATCTACTATAACAGGTAACGTGTACATTATATATGTGAATACTAATAGTGTATCGAATGGGATGGAATTATGATCAGCCACATAACTGGAATTTTAAACTATATATCACCCTCAGTGCTCACACTATATAAGAAAATTATGAAAATATGAAGCTACACATTATCGAACAATATTAATTAAAACAGCTAATTAGTTACTTATTTGCCCGTAAAATTCCCGTTCAAATATTACTTGTAGTCCGGTGAAGCTGTTAAGCGTAGTCATTTCTAAGAAAAAAAAACATTCAAATAGGTCCAGTCGTTTCGGAGTTTACCCGAAACAAATAAAAAAATAGACATATCGATAGAGTTAAAAAAATGTCGATGTTTATAGCATCACAGATTGTATTCACCAAAAATAATTCATTTTAATATAAATTACACTCACTTTACTTTTATAATACGTAATATATCACAAATAAAAAATTGGCAACAAAACTAATGTAGAATAGAGTTTTTTAAGAGTGTTTGGCGGGATTTCAGTCTGTCATGTAGTGGATTTTATATTTTTTTCATAATATTGTGTTACATGATTCTATATCGTGTAGAAATTGGTTGCGTATTATATAATATCGTTCGTTTATTTTGCATAAGTGAAATGAATGAAAAATAAAACCACGAAGCATTAATTCTATGGTCTTGAAGATTAAGAAGATAAAAAATTACGTTATATTATGTAGAGGATTCGGCGCTTATACCTTTACATTAACTTGGACATAGAAGAAAACGAATTATATTGATAACTTCAGAATTGGCTGTATGGATTAATTCCTTCGACTGTCTTATTGGATGAATATTATTACTACTAAACTTTCTGAATAACAACACAAAATAAACTTAAGAAATGTTTGCTATATAAACGTAACACGTATAATTAAAAATCGAAAACAAAACTAACGTAGAATAAACTTTTTTAATAGGAATACAAAATAAACCATGAAAATATTTTTGATAGAATGTTATCGCGTTACCATGGCAACGCATATAATACTGACATTAACACGCAGCGGAAGCTTCCAAAATAGCCCGATTTTGAGGCATTCTTCATTAGTGCTCAGCTCCTTTTGGTTTTAACGTGATGATATGTAGCCTAGAGCCATCCTCGATAAATGAGCTATCTAACACTAAAAGAAACTTTTAAATCGGATCTGTAGTTCTTGAGATTATCGGTGTTCAACCAAACAAACAAACAAACAAACTCTTCAGCTTTATATATTAATATAGATACTAAATCTCCCGATTTCTACAACATCATTTGCACTTTGGACAAATTAATCAATACCACAATCTCCCATCGCCGAGTAGGTACATACACAGTACAATAAACACGGTAAACAACTATACAAACATATTTATACAATTAAAATTTCATTAACGCAGCGTTAACACGACCGGTGGACACGGTCTCTAAGATAATAACATTATTCACTCTAATCCATTGAGTGCATTTAAAAGATAAAGTGTTTAAGTTGTTTATTAAAAAATCTTTATATTGTGGACAATATTTGTAAGACGGACAATAAAATGTGAATTCTCGAATCTGTAAGCGGTTAGTCGTTTGGTGATTGTTATAGAAAAATGTGACATTAAAAATATACAACTTAGATACATTTGTAGATAATTATGTATATCATTATTGATTGATTATTACGAAATTAGTGTTAATTTGTTTTTAATGTGCAAGTGTTTGTGCTCCGAAAGAACGAAGTTGTTAGGAAATGTTAAAGATTTTTATATATTAAAGAATATGACGAAACAGAAGAGTAGAATTACTCCGTTTATGAAACAAGTAAGTTTGTATAGATTTAGTAGGACAGGAGAATTGTATCGGGATCGATTACGAGCACCATAAATCAGTAATACCCGTAGTGTTATGACGCTGCGGAGTATCATGGTTTGAGATCGCATAGCGTATGTCTAGCAAGTCCGCTTTTTTCCTCGAACTGACTACACTATTAACCTAGCAAGGTCTTCATAGCTTCACCGGACTACGATCTAGCAAGCAAGTGAGGTAAAATTTACCTTATGTCTGTCTAGCTATTGATACTCACTGGGCTGCAGATGGATTACAGATCTTATAGTTATTTTCGACTGCACTGTGCTTCGAATCTCTATATGCTGTTCTGATAATAAAAGAGAGAAAGAGTATTCATATATGTAATTTAATCAAAGAATTTTCATGGTAGATAGAAATTTTAACTAGCGATTGTTATGCACTTCATATTGATATAAAGATATTTTTTTTTAACATTTAATATATGCGTTTTATATCTTTTTAAATATAAATATAACAACTACCTCAATTGTTTAAAGAACAATGTAATAAATACGTCATTTCTCTATCATTTACAGTAATAATATAATAAAGTATATTGTATTTCATACATATTTCTTTGTTCTTTAACTTTGGATATGCTTATCAAGGGCTATGTCGAGTACAGATAACTTAATCTATTTTGTTTACAATGCAAATGGTTGTTTGTTGACAACTAACTGTTTATCAACAGTAAGGTGTTATTGTTATTGATTCGATACTAAAATACTTTTTTTTTTTTTCGAAATGACTACGTTATTGACCCAGCAAGGTCTTAACAGCTTCACCGAACTACTAAGGCGAGCGCTTAAGGCACTCAGCCGATTTTATTTTGGCAACCAGCTCAAGGGTGCACGTCACACCTCGGCTTGGTTGCCTGTTGCATGAAAAATCGCGACCTATCTTAGCTAACTATTCATATATATATATGAGTTGTTGAAACGTATATGTGTACCAAGCATACACGCCTCAACAACTCCTCCATATATTTATTATCGGAAAATTGAGAGTTTTTCAGATCGATAAGGGAAAAAAAGTAAACCCTTCCACTTTCATGTGTAAGCGTGTAGGGATCGAACCTAGGCTTGAGCCGCTGCCGTGAGAGGCTTAATCGGGTAAAATACTTTCTCTGTATGAATTTCTTATATAATACTATAATTACGACCTTATGTGAAGAAGTTAAGTATTAAAGTCTTTTAGTATGGCACAAAGCACAAACCTTAGGACATGAACCATTTCAATGTTGTGAAATCCATGGTAAATGTGTATGAATCCACATCATATTTGTGATTAAACTCTGTTATACGAGTCCTTTGAAGTGGATAGAGAAGCCTACGGACTATACGGTTATATGGTATACTAAGCACTGAAATCTGGTTTTCAAATGCAAATACAGAGCAATACTCGTACAACTACCTGTCTGGGGTATAACCGATTGATAGCTATACAAACAAGCGTTGTCAAGTTGTATAATAGAATAGCATGTAATACTCGGCAAACAGTTGAGCTAGGTACGTGCCGGGGGGCAAGTAATCAACTATATCCTATTAACGTCAGATCCTTATGATTAGCCGCAATCTTATTTAACTCACCGCTAAATATCAGTATCTACTGATAATGAGTGACACACGAGATAGCGCCCTGTTGCTATGTTTTATTTTATCTATATAGTAAATAATTTAGGAAAAGAATCCGAAAAAAAAGAAAACTCATGACTTGCTTCTTTTTTTTTAATAATCTATCCTGATGTTAAATGACAGTGTGGTCCAAGATGATAAACACGGTAGATCTAGAGGGACTGACTCTCAAGTGCAGTTGTCGGAATTGGAAGATGTTTTTTTTTATATATATTTAAGATTAATATTGGAACAAAGAATAAAACTTGTATGTGTTGCTCTGTAAACATGGAAAGTTTATTTATCGCATAATAAATTATATAAAACTATAATTATCTACACAACTACTTACCTGTAAACATAAAAACGATATTACAAGTTTATGTTTTAAAATTTTACTTCATACAATTTTTCTTTAATATTTTATAGACTAGCTGACCCGTGCAACTTCGTTTGCACCAAATTGGTTATCACGCGAAAAAAAATTTTTTTTTATATCGTAGCACGGCAAAATGCCTGCACTATGCCTGAAGGTAAGCACAGTACAATCCAAAAACAATAGCGACCACCGAGTGACACACTATCCATCGCTGGTCGCCACTATCATGCCGGCCTACAAAAAGCTGGATATGCACAGGCTGATCCCGAAGCGCGACGCGTAGAAGCGAATCACTATTACGGATTTTTTCGTCATGTACATGGTGGTTGTGACCCAGTCAGGCTGTAAAGCCCTACCACCCCGCAAATAAAACTGATACCCGATTGCAGCCACAACTACCGTTTCCAATTGTGAATCCAAACTATCCACGGATTCACTTAAACATATACCCAGATTACATGTATTCATTTTTTAAATAAACCTAGTACCTATTCGTAGCGTCATCTACCAGGATCAATTAAAATAAAAACTAACCTACATAAAACTGAAGAAACATCTCTACCACTTACTTTATCATAACTATCTTCGACTTGTATTAAAACCTTTTTATACTCCATTGTATTAAAGAAAAATATATGAACACCGTATCGAAGCGTCAAACATCCCGCCGAAAACGTCAAATGTCACTTGCTTGAAACTATTGTCTAAGAGTTATAAACTGTTTCAAAAACGTATTTGAAATATATTTCCAATATATTTTTATAAATAATCTCTGTACCACTCACAACATAGTACCTATCACCTACAAACCAAGCCAGTTTTATACATCAGGTTCAATCCCTCGGTAAGGATCCCTTGAGTGCGTTGCTTGCGCGATACGGTGACACACAAATATACATCACTGCTACAACACTACACGATCACCCCCACACACGTGAAACACATGAAACACTGAATGATGATGAATGAAACATGTTACACATGAAAGTGGAAGGGTTTACTTTTTTCCTTATCGAACTAAAAAACTCTCAATTTTCCGATAATAAATATATGCAGGAGTTGTTGAGGCGTGTATGCTTGGTATACATATACGTTTCAACAACTCATACATATATGAATAGTTAGCTAGATTAGTTAAGATAGGTCGCGATTTTGCATGCAACAGGCAACAGCCAAGCCGAGGTGTGCCGTGTACCCATGAACTGGTTGCCTAAATAAAATCGGCTGAGTGCCTTAAGCGCTCGTCTTAGTACTCCGGTAACTTATATACGTATATAAGTTATTGAAACATGCATGTGTACCAAGCATGCGTGCCTCAACAACTTCTATATGTATTTTGTGTAGGAAAAAATCCTCTAAACTATGTAGGATAGGATAACAAAAAATAAGGGTAGAACTCTTGTGTCACTGTATCGCGTGAGCAGCGTACTCAAGGGCTCCACGCCCAGGGAACAGATCTAGGCTTGAGCCGTTGCCGAGAAGGGCCTAATTTGGTGTACGGGAGCGAAATTTAGTCCCAGACCACGGCGGCGTGATCTGCGGTTATGCGGGCGTGGGTGAGAACACGCTCTGTTTGAAGAGACAGGCTGGTACTGATCGTTCGCTGACGTGATTGAATCAGGAGGGTCGGTAAAAATGTATCGCGGTCGTCTTCTATACTGCGCAGCGTTGGGTACGGGTTCATCGTTCGCGGCGGATACCACTAACGGGCTGGGATGATTCGCGGCTTTTTCGAAATAACTACCTGTAAGTGATTTTATATACGCTCAGACAGAAAGCATCTCCAGGTCCTGTGGAGATCCTTATTCCGGACGTACCATGGGGCACCGGTGATTTTACGTAGGGCTTAGTTCTGGAGAACCTGCAACTTTTGAATACGATTTTGCGCATGTGCAAAAACCGAACAACTGTACGTCATAATCGGACGGATGCAAGTTTTGTATAAAGTGAGTTTGTCTGGGGGATATTTTACTCTTATAACAAAGCAAATGATAGAAACGACCTAAGACCATACGGCTTTGTTTCGCACTCTTTCTGTGTGTGAATCGAAATTTAAGTGTTTATCTAAAGTAACACCAAGATATTTCACCTCGCCGGCCCAAGGTATTTCGGCTTTGTATAGCCTGATGGTCGACGACGCATATATTTGAGATGGCGTCAATCCCAAGTCATACGTTTACGTTTATCGTTGTATATGGTGGTCAATAATGTTTAATAAAATGAAATTGGTTCTTTGCTATGAAAAAAAATAATTGATTTGAAATTTATTATTGGAACGAAGTTCCTTACGGCAGGCTTGGAGGAGATAGAGATTTTGCTGCGCGACCGAACTGAAAAAATGTGATAGTAAAACCGTAACGAAAAGTGCATGGAATAAAACAGTTAAATGAGACGTGCGCAGGCGCGACAGTCGTATACATAAGCGAGTAGTGTATAATATCTTTCTCTTTCTCCTTTTTTGTAATTATTTCTATTTCTATGTAATTTTATGTTGTCAAACAAAAATAAAGAGACATATTTTGTTATTTTAATTGATAATTTGAATTACGATTACATAAAATTGAGCACGATTTTTTTTCCAAATAGTGTCGATTCTACATTAGCCGAAAGAACTTCGTTCCTACCTGGTGTCCCACGACACCACATTCTTTTTTTTATTTATAAAATATATCAGCGGGTATATATATGATTGTTTATAAAAAATGTGTCTGAATGTTTAATTGCGTTTAAAAGTTACTGAAAAAAATGTTTCTAAACTTATTATTGATTAATCATAAATCATAATGCCTATTAAAAATACAACGTTAACCCGCTACCAAGTGTCCTAAATTCTGTCTATTGATATATTGATAATTTCTGTAGGTGGTAGAGCCACGCTGAAGCTATTACTGGTTTCAGCATGAATGGGTCGGCTCGTTCGGGCTAATACTGCCAGAATACTTACAGAAAACCGACGTCAAATAACAGTGCTTGCATTGTAATGTTTCGTTTGGTCAGTGAGAGTGCCGGAGGTTCCCTTACTTACACTCCCCCATATACAGGTTGGAAACGCACTTACAAATCCCCTGGTGTTGCTAGTGTCTATAGACGGTGGTGGTCACTAAACATCACGTGACCCACCTGTTCGTTTGCCTCTTATGATATAAAAAAAATATAGTGATGTATTAAAGAACCAGGTATTCTAAAATTCTTGTTCTTTTAACGTTGCCGGCTCTTGTACTAAGGTGTCGCAAAAAAGTCTAGTTACGTTAACTGCAAATTTTTGTTTTTCGTTATCCTGGAGAACTCATTGCGTTTTATGGGACAAAGAGTATCCTGGATGTAGTCTTCTAATATTAGTTATCACCGTGTCAAATTTCGTTAAAATTGGTTCAGTACTTTCAGAGTAATTCGGGTTTATATTCTAGACTTTAATCCTTTATCCTGGAGAACCCTTTGCGTTTTATGAGACAAAAAGTATATTTGATGTAATCTCGTAATATTAGTTATCACTATGTCAAGTTTCATCAAGATTGGTTCAGTACTTTCAGAGTGATGCGTGTGCATAGGGACAGACAGACAGACAGACAGACAGACAGACAAAAATTGTAGAAAGATTATTTTTGGCTTCTATATCGATAACATAGTCTACCCTGATTAAAATTTTCAAAAAATATTTAATGTACAGATTTCGACTTGTTACAGTTTTATTATAGTATAGATTACTTTGACATGGACATTACGTTTATTTTTAATATACTTAATTTATTAGAGTTTATAACTAAAATATGACAAAACTCCATGTGATGTTTAAGAAATACATTTTCTTTACATATGTATAGTACCTGGGCAACCAAGCCTAGCTCGGTTCTTTAAAAAACATTTTCAAATTAAAATAATCTGTCAGGTTTGCCTCAAAAAATTAACATTTTTCCACAAAAAAAGAATATATATATCCTTCTGCTGTCACTCATATTCGAACTGGGGTTACACGGATTTTCGAAGCAACCGATTTCCGTCTGAGCTATTTTTATTTTGACAGAGCCGGCGAAATTTACCTTTATATTCTAGCTATATCTTTTCATTGCCTAAAAACTCAGTTAAAAAAATAGATCGATTTATCGTCTCCGAAACTACCTACATACTAAGTTTTTCGGAAATCGGTGACGCACTTTCTGAAATCCTGAATATGTACAAATATACAAGAATTGCTCGTTTAAAGGTATTAGTTAGATATTAAGAGAACGTAGGTTTATTTAATTCACTTTATGCACCCATATTTAGATCACTATACAGCTCGAGCCAAGTAAAAAGTGTAGGTATAATCCATCTTTTATAATTGGAATATATATCTGAGTTTGAGAAATTCTGATACTGTGTTTTATGCTATTTATTTTTGTATAAAACGCCGCTAAGTAGCGTTGCATCACATTAACTTCTTTCTGAACAAGTAATGAAAAGTATACAAAATACACAATACGTTTTAATAACACAGATAACATTTTCAGAGTATTCATTTAGCTATAACTCAAGTATTTATTATAGCTAATCGAAAACAAAGGCATACTGAATAGCGGAGACATAAAAAAAAATAAGACAGAAATGAATTAAAAAAAATATATAAAAGTATATGGGGAAACATTCTAAGTGCAAGCATCATGTCAAACCGGTTTTAGTCTCTAAAGGCTGGACCGACAGATGAACGATGATGTTTGGAAATGATGCCCCTCTCTGTGTATTCACTAAAAACGAATAACTATCTATGTCTAACTATGTACTTATGTTCGTAAAAATATGTATAATGAGAAGATAAATCAAATAGACTTTCTTGCGAGTTCTTCTTGATGACTGTGTTGTTTCAAAAGTGTCTTCTGTGGGCCTACATTGAATAATGTATTTTTAATTAATTAGGATGTTAATGCTGTACATGTATTATATAAAAAAACTTTAGGTAACGTACTATTTAATGCTCACCTGGTTTTACAACTTCATCATAAAATCTGCTACTATGTATCAGTTGTGTGTTCAAATATCCACTTAAATCAATCACGAAACAGAGACAAATTAGATACAGAATAAGGAGATAGAGATTATCTTCCTTCCGTGCAAATAAGTCGCCATTTTAACCGTAGATGTTATCAGTTAGCACTCACATGTTTATTTGCGAGTGTGACTGTAGCCAGTTTTGGAAAATAATAAAACTCTTTAATATAAGTAGGATAAATAACTCGTGTTACAGTGTTTTGTGACAGCGGCAGTCGGCAGTAACATTATTGGTCATGGATGCAGCATTGGATACCCGGCCGTCCTACTGCCTCAACTCCTCGCGTCCAATTCATCCATACCACTAACGACACCAGCCGCCTCATGGTTAGGTAAACACATTATTTTGTCAATAACAACATGGCAGGAAATTACAAAATAATGGCATATATTTTTTTATGAAATTGTAGTGGCCCACCGATGTGGAATATCATTCCGATGTCCGCAGGTTCGAACCAACGAATTTTTCAGAACTCACGTTCATTTGCTAATTTAAATTGGCAACAGTATCCGCTTACGATGAAGAAAAATATAACGAGGAAACCTGAAACTGAGAAATGTTTTTGTAGTAGTAACGAATGTGGAAAAATATATTTCTCAGAGTTTGAAATCGCCAATATGTCGTGCGCTGGCGTGGCAATTATGCCCATACCTTCCTTCGGGAAGACGCATATATTGCCGTGCAGCGAGTCTCTTACAGACCGATGATGATGATTTTTTTAATAGACGAATTTTCTTAATTGAAGAGTCCGAATCATTTCAAAGATGATTATACATACGATCGTATTTCATTAAATTACTACAGCAAACCGCTATACAAAATTATTGATCGTTGCAACATTTTTTTACATTAATAAATACTATACGCAATTCTGAACCATCACTCTGGTACGTTTGACTATTGTGTGGGGTGTATCGACCGCACGTGTCACAATATATAGTACCTATCTGTATATACAATGTAATATACTTAAGAAATCGAAACACTGAAATTTATTTATATTTGTATTAAGAACAAACATTTTCTGAAAAGAAAAAATATTTGGCCTAAAAAAAGATGTATTTCTTTAAATTATATTGTACCAGTGTTAGTTTGAAGTAAGAAAAAAATTAGTGAACAAACATCACGTTACGTGCTGTTCTTTTTACAACAGCTGCTGTTCTTGGCATAACTCAACTTATCGGCAGCTTCGTAACACCACCAATTATGAGCCGCTATGGGAGGCGTTTGGCGCACTTTGCAGTCACTGCCCCCGTTCTCGCGGGCTGGTTCATCACCGCTGCAGCAGAAAACTTCGAAGTACGTCATAATTTCAAATGTTTAAATTGCATATTAGTGTTCACACAAGCTGCTCTAATACCACATGATTTTCTTTCTCAAACACAATTATTTAATGAATGTATTCTAAGTGAAATGAAATAATAATTTACTTGATTTGCGCTGTATTTTTAGCATTTTATAAGTGGTGATGATCTAGGAGTGGGCTGATCTGTGGAATATCATTTCTGTGTCCGCAAGTTCGACCCTCCGCATGTACCTACGAATTTTAGTAATTCGCGCACATTTACGAATCTAAATTAGTATCACTATGGGCTAACAGTAAAGGAAAACATCGTGAGGAAGCCAGAACCTGAGAAATGTTCCTGTAGTACTACTGTTTGTGGGAAAACAAAACTGTGGATTTATCACTTTGGCATCGCCACTACGTCATGGGCTGGAGCGGGCGTGATGATTATGCCTCATACCTTTCTTCGCGATAGTTCAACGGAGAATGAATCGTTTCAAATATTTCATTACCGCGAAACAAAGTAATATTCCATGAACAATATTTAGCTTATCTAATATTTATTGGAAACATAAATTAGATTATCCAGTAAATCCCGGTGAATTTTCTCCCAAACCGTAAATTCTACACTGCAGTGGGTATCTTAGAGGCTGATGATGATTATCAGCATTTAAGGTATAAATACGCATGAGCAACAATGTACCAACAACTGCAATTTTATTTTTTAGGCTCTACTAGCAGGCAGAATACTCCAAGGACTGTCGATAGGCATGTTGTCGCCACTACGTTCGGTCCTCATAGGAGAGTACGCGAGCCCCATAAATCGTGGCGGGTTTCTCACCACGGTCTCCCTAGCACAAGCTTTTGGCATATTCTTTGTCCACCTCGTGGGATCATTCCTCGACTGGCAACAAACAGCATTAGTGTGCGTATTCTTTCCATTCGCAAGTTTAGTTATGACCATCTACTCACCGGAATCACCGAGTTGGTTAGCTTCCAAAGGGAAGTACGATGAATGCCACGAAGTCTTTCGATGGCTCCGAGGAGACGGAGAAGAAGAAGAACTTGAGGAGATGATAAAAGCCAGGATGCTATGCATAGAAATGGAGCTGACCCAAAAAGTTGGTAAGAAAGTGAACCGTTTTGATGAGATGATGCTGACAATGAAAAAGAAAGAATTCCATAAGCCGATTATATTGATGATGCACGCGTATTTGATGGTTCAGTTCGCCGGTGGAACCACCATGGCAGCTTATTCGACGAAAATAATAGGACTGATATTAGGACCGGAAGCAAATGCTTATATGTGGATGATAATACTAGACACGCAGAGGCTTATCTCGAATTCCGTAGCAGTTTTTGTAATAAACAAATTAAAGAGACGAACAATGATGTTCGCTACCGGAGGTCTATGCGTTGCTAGTCAGTTAGCAATCGCTGCGTACACGTATTTAAAGGAAGATAAATCATTACCCTACGACGCAATGTGGATCCCGGCTTTGCTGATCAATTTGCAGTTTTTCACGGTCGCTACAGGCATGTTGCCCTTACCAAACGTAATTGGAGGTGAGGTCTTCCCTCTAGAATACCGTAGCATCGGTGGCACCATAAGTTTGGCTACCATGTCGACATCATTCTTCATAGTATTAAAAACATTTCCAGCTCTAATCGAAAATATAGGGATCTATGGAACGTACACGGTGTACGCTGCACTTTTAAGTTATTGTCTATTTATCATATGGTTACTGTTACCAGAAACCAAAGGGAAGACGTTACAACAGATAGAAGACGAGTTCCGAGGTAGACCGTTGAACAGACACGAGATAGCAGAAAGAGAGATCTTCCAATCGTGCCCAGTTTTGTCGTACAAAAGAAAGATGTCTATGAGAAGGTGCAGCAGTGCCATTCTGCATTAGACCTTGAAATACTTCGGCATATCTTGTTGAAGGTTGCTTGCGATTTTGATAGTGTTATCAAATCTTATATTGCGTTATTTTTTGACACGAAACCGATGAATGATGTCAACATGAATTTTACAAGCGGCGCGTGCGCAAAGATAATATTGTAATTTAAAAAAGACCTTATTCCATCGATATAGGTTTATAATTGATATTTTCCGATGAGTATGTGTGAAAACCTGACTTACGCTGTGGAACTGTGATGATTGTCTTGATATTTGGTAGCTACATCGATAAATATCCTAATAAAACATCGGATGAACGCATCGATATTAGATATGATGTTAATGATATTATATAAAAAATGTTGATCGTTCATAGATTATATATAAACTGTATTATAGATAAGAAACGGACACAAACAGACTTATCCATGACTTAGCTCGTTCATAATTCTCAACTTAAGATGAGATTTGGTTTAGTAGTTGTCCTTACTAAATATCCTAAGAAAAGAAAGCAGAGTAACTAATATATTTGAATAGTATCGTATTTTTTAATGTATAGATAATGTCTACGTAGATTATTATGCCAATGTTGAAAGTTAAAAGTCCACGTTTATTACTGTGTAGACTAACCTAAAAAAAAATAAGCACGGGAATACAGAAAAAATAACAGTTTCGCGTAGCCAAATAATATTGTTTTTCGGGAATTATGTCGTATGTTATATTAGATATATAGAGTATAGTTATATAAAAACAGAAAAAATAAGACTAAATTTTTTATTACTATGAAAAAGGACACTAACAATATTTCAAGAAAAGTGGAATAAACATATGTAATTAGTTAATCAAATTAGTAATTTAATAAACACGCCATTTGTTATTAAGATCTCCTTGTTTATAATATTTAATGTCGCCATGCCAAGAAATAAAACTTCAAAGAGTTAATTTTTTACTATATTTTTTTCTCTATATTATTTGGTACAATTTACCGTCGATCTGTCCAATCATACGCGGTGATTTAGCTTAACCGTTAATCATACTAATTATTTTAGAGAATATAATTTTAAATATACTTTATACATTAAGAATAGTCGCACTTACCGCCGGTATTATTGGACAAACGACAAACTTAACCTAAAAAAAATACACGTATGTACAATAATAACGCATATAAACTTCGTACATAATTAAACACATCAGATCGGATAATATAGTCCGGACTCCATACATCGCACAGGAGAGATCAAATTATAAAAATATAAGAACAAATGAAACGAGTTTATGTATAATTAACTTATAATTTAAACAGCCATTTACTTAAAAACAATTATTAATTATCCTCCGGCTTGAATAGCATATAAAAGACAAACATTCGATTCTAACCAATAATTACTACAGTTAATTATCTCGCAACATGTATCCGTAGTACCTAACAAAAGAATTCTATAAGTTCAAGCGTCGATAGCACTATTTTACAAAAAAAAAATATATATTAACTTTAGAACAAAAAGCAGTGTTGAATATAACTTTAAATAAGAAATATTTAATACAATACTTGTTTAAGTATGAATATTATTAATACATAAATATCAATTGAACCTTTTAAATGAAAAGTCTTGGGAACGTTGTAGATTTCGAAATTGAAATTTTAATATATATTTATGTAATGAAAATGCTTTGAATATTATAAATATATCTTCAAGTTATGGTGATGGAAGAATGCTTAAGAATAATACCAAGATAATCCCATATATGCTGGTTTTCATTTACAATATATAACTAGTAACTTTTCGGTATTCTTTTATAGTCCGCGCCAAACTTGTAGACCGCTATGAACATAATTACGCAGGACAGAAACCAGATGTGAAAGAGAAACTTGTATTTTTTTAAATACATATTATATCATATATATAATATCGGGACAACTTAAGAATAAATAAATGCCCAATATTAAATTCCTATAATATTTTAACTTTGTTAACCGAAAAAGGAGAAGGTTATACTAACTTCGGTTGTATGTTTTTTTATGTATGTTAATCGATATTTTCGTCAATTGTGAACCAGTTTTAATTATTATTTTTTCATTTACATTGGTTATGCTCAGAGATGGTCCCAAATAAATTTGAATAAAATATTGAACCTCTAAGACTGAAATACCGTTTATTTGATTTTCATCCAATTCGTTTCTACGTTTACTTGGAACCGATTTCAATAATTTTATTATACACAACAGAAACCATATAGAGCACCTAAAATGGAAAAATAAAAATTCCAATAAAAGACCGACTTCGATATGAAAAACCAAGAAGGCACTAAAAAGCGAAAAACAATAAAAGTAACCAAAATAAATAAAAAAATATTGATATTTACGCTATCTAATAATATATTTGAAGTCGATGCCAACCTACATTTTAAATTTGTTACAGGTTAAAAATATGTGTACTATACTATACAAATATACATTGCGGGACACGAGAGTGGACCTAAACTTGGTATCTAGATGATATGAATTTAGGTGAACGATAGTGATGTCTGGAATTGACTCATCTCTGTGCATCCATTAAAAACGTTTCTGTCATGTATGTAATATAGTCTAAATATTGTATATATTAAAAAGATAAACCAGATCGAGTTTCTTGCCGGTTCTTCTCGATGACTGGGTTGTTTCCGAACCGGTGGTAGTTTTTGACGTTCATAAGTGCCTTATTAGGGCCTAAACTGAATAAAGTATTTTTTGATTTTGATTTTGTTTTGGTTGGCATCGACTTCAAGTATATTATTACATAGTGCAAAAATCAATATAATATTTTGTTTTATTTTTAACTCTTGACTTCTATTAAGCGAAAATCCAAATTAATTGATATATTCAGAGCGGCCAAAAATATTGACAAGGGCTTGTAGTCCGGTGAAGCTGTAAAGGCCAAAGAATTAAGGCAAATAGCATAGACAGTTCGAAAAAAAAAATTGCCAAGGGCTGTATATATTTTACTACTAAATGGTGGTTTGAGATTATTAAGTACGTACAGCCATCGTAATTGTTTTGGCCACTCTGAATATAAGATCTACAATTGGCACTTATTTATCCCTAAGTTGTCCCGATGTTACATATATGAGCCGTTATAATTCCAAATTAGATAGTAGTCCGGTGAAGCTGTGAAGGCCTAGTAAGGCCAATAACTTAGTCAGTTCGAAAAAAAATAATTCCAAATTAGCTAAATCCAATTTTATTCGTTCTATATAACATGTTTATTTTTTTAAGATATCCAGTCTTTATACAACGAGAACGAAATTCAAACTTTGCCCTTCTTAAAATTACTAGTATGTACAGTATGTAGTAGATGTACAAAATTTGAAAAATAACATAAAATATTAGGAACAGCTAAAATTGGATTTGCTATTTTGATATATAGCGTCACATATAACAAAATAATATAACATGTATTTATATTTAAATTTATTGTATACACAACTATATACCGACCGGTCTAATCATATATTGGGGGATACATTTTTTTAATTTAAATGTTTATCAACGATTATACTTAATCCTTATATATGGAGGGCTATAGAGATAATTTCTTCGCTTCGGCCTTCACTTATCACAGATATTCCGCTTCGGTCTATTTGATAGGTAATTTCTTTATACGACAGCGATTTTATTAGTGATGTCATGACCTGCTTAAATAGTAATCAGTTGCTGATTTACTTTATTGGATGTTTTATTTTTTTAATACTATAATAATTATTTTTAAACTTTCCTGACATTTGTTCGTATGTTCGGATAGCTACCTCCCAACTAAATATTTTCGTCACGGGCTTACTGTATATAAACGTCTCACTGGTGGTATATTTCAGCACTTGATTTCATCTTTGAAACCAGCTCAAAAATTATACGTTAGTATAGTTGATAACAATTTCTCGTAGTTATTTGATCATCAAGTGGTTTATGTACTATAAATCAGTTAATAATGAACAGTGTTTTGTCTCAAAGAAATTTCCGGGATAATAGTTTAAAAAAGCTTGAACATTTTCGCGAAACAAACAAACAGACACATATAAAAATTGATTAGCTAACCGATATTCCATAATGGCGTCATTTAGGGATGTTTAAAGTGTGCACTTTCATTTTTATGAGAGGTACCATTTTTTAATAACTTATTTTTTGTTTTTAATTAAAAACCGTATACTAACAAATACATTTATTAATTTTAAAAAAGATATATACAGAACAAAGACAATGTCATTTTTTTTTATTTTTCCAGTGACCTGAAAATTCACATAAATTTTGTCAACCATTTCTGATGTTTTATTTGGAATCCGAATATAATTTCGTTTATACAAAAAAAAGTAATTTCATTAAACATCCAATTCTACTGATTGGACACTACCTATGTTTCATACGACATATTTGACCAAACACAGTTCATAGTTATGAGTTTTTAAATATCCCATACGAGAAAACGTTGTGACTATTACTATATATTATATATGTATATATATACCTCATATATATATATTTCGAAATAATTGCACAGAAAAAAATCTATCAACGTCGATTCAAAGGATGCTTTATATATCTTAGGCAAATTAGCTTATGGACAAATAAAAAAAAACATCTTTGCGCATATTCCGATACAATCGTATCAAACGACAATAGTAACATTTCGATCATTCAAAATGTAAAAATTCACGAGACGTGTAAAAAAAACAACCTTATACACACATAGAATTTGAAACGAAAGAATATTACCTGGAAAGTTGTTACGAAAAAAAAATCAACGAGAAAAATGGCGACGCGTACACATCGCAAGCTCCTTATACTGTGACCACACACTCGGCGACGCTCGCGCGCACTTCCCGATGTGTGGGACCACCTTAAAAACCTAATAAGGCCTTCGCCTCCAATATACATCGAAACTACTACTATTTTTTTCTATATACACATTTATCCTATAACAACACAGAATCGATAATCTTCTCTTTCAGATTAGTCAAATGAATGATTATTAGAATTATGTGCCGTGTCAATAATTTTATATGGAATATTTTACAAAATTTATTATTCTTGTATCGCAGTGTAAAGATACGAGAGAATGTGTGAAAGTTAAATAATGTATACATTACTTCAACTTGGCTCAATAGCTGATAGAAAACGTATAAAAAAAATAGTGCGTGGAGTCCTTCCCCGCGTAAGAAGTGAAACTTCGTAATGTGGAAATGAAAATAAGAAGGGGTAGAAATTGATATAAATATATATGTATAAACAGGTATAGTACGTTCATGCGTTCGAGTGCCACGCATTCACTCTCGCTCTGTCTCTTTCTATTCCCCCTCCCCAGGAGCGTTGAACGTTTGACGCAACAGTGCTTTTATACCCCCTCCATGGCAGCGTTAAACGTTCAACGCAACCTTGTTGGGAGTCGCATTACGAAGTTTCACTTCAAAAATGTATTAAGTTTATAAAATAATTGGATATCATGCTAATTTAAATGTAAGGAATTTTGAAAAAATAAAACGAATATTCCTTTATCTATTTAAAAGCTCATAAAATTTTAATTTAGAGTTAAAAAAAAAATAATCGAGCCAAGTAAACCAATATACATACCTATATATAGATACAAACACCCGTCATACAAAACACGCACAAATATATATCTACCTACAAACATTATCAGTTTCAATAGAAAAGAAATAATTTTAATTCTTAAAAGAGTTTCCTTTCACATTTTAAAAAAATATTTACAAAACATATCTTTAGGGACCGACCGTTATTCTATGACGTCTTTAATCGAACGACTCTATTCCACTATATTCAGTGACTATAGACTATTTCTCCTTCTATAAATACATTGTTATAAGTATTTTATAGCACAGAGCACGCGGTCCTATGTTCAAAACAAGTTTGAAGATTTGGGTTCACTCATAAATTATGCGATTTATCATCAGCCGCACTTTATTAAAAAAATTGCAATTTCTAATCTATAGATCTTAGAATTATTGAGATTATTTATTAGAAGTCTATTTAACAATGACGTCAATGTACTCATACGTAATTGTAAATGATAAAAGATGATTTTATGTAAGGACTCCAAAGCATTTAAGGATAAGTCACCTTGTAAATTGGACTATGTTCATGTTTAAATAAAACCACATTAATATTTTAAACTCTGTTTTGATATAAATTAGGGTATTTTAAATATTAAATTCGACAATGCGGGTCCTCGAATATCTATATACAGACTACTAAGAATTATAGATTTGTTCGCCCTAAATCAGAAGTAAATCCACGTGAGAGATATATTAGGTTACAAAAATTGTCATAGACAAGATAATTCTATACATTTATAAATAGTCCATAGTCTCTAGAACACAAGTTATTTTATTGGCAAGATATTCTAGTATTTTGTTCGTTCTTCAGTAGCATTTGTCACTGATAATTTATATTCAAGTTTTATGTAGATAACATTGAGAAACACAATGTTTCAGTTTTTTTTAAATTCGCTACAAAATTTTCTATCCTTCAAAAGTTTTTTGAGACAATCGATGATAGAAACAATATCTAGAAAATTATACAAAGGAATTAGATATATTTAATATATAATAGAACAAATACATATTGTGTATATTGATTTAAAGTGAGAGTGCATTTTGAATTCTGGTAAACATGTAACATTTAAAATTCTATAGACTGGCAACCTTTTTACTACCGGTTCAGAAAATATTTTCCAACAACTATTTGAATATTTCCATTGAACACACTATTTAATATTGAAACATTGAGATAATTGATTTGTAAATTTCACTTATATATTTATAACACCGAGAACACACAAATTTTAATGAACTACCGGATACATTGAATTTTTAAACTCGTCTTTATACTATTCTCTTCTAACATTTAATATTTAAAAGACAAATCGATAAACAGTTTAATAAAATCCGAGGAGATATCTTTAAGCATAACTATTTGTTTGTCATTTGCTTTCTGACTTCTTTCTGTCTTCTAGATGTTTCTGTTTGTGTATCGGAGTGCAACTCGACGACCATTATCTTGTAATTCACATATTGTGCAAGAGCTTGGGTAGATTTGATAATTGTGTTATTAAAATTCATCCCTTCAAAATTTAAATTTGAATTATACAGGGTCCAACGGAATAGTGTACACTTATTAAACTTGTTTGTATACAAGGTACGTCAGTTTAAAATATATAATTTCATGTAACAATTAATTAATCTGAAAATTTTGATCTCCGCATTCTACTGAATAATAATATTAGCTCGATATACAAAATTGTAATTACATTTTCATATATATTTTGAGATGAAATAACCGAGAATTATGAGATGCTTTTAATTTGCCTATTTCAATAGCTGGTCGATTTTTGTCTGGATACATGTGTATTTTATATGTTATAAAATTGAAATATAGGTGCATTTTTAATTTGTATACATAAATGAGTAATTGATACCGACAGACATCATTTTTACTAATTTATTCATTTTCTAGTATCATCTTCTAGCAACATTTTATTTGCGTATAGTAGTCGTATTAACATTTTTATCCATCTTGCCTCCTTAATAACTGAAGGCCTCATACACGCATGTCATCATTTTAAAATTCACTATTCACATATAAAATCTCTAAAAGCACCGTATTTCATATACATTCCATTATAAAATGTTCAATAATTCATGTATATCGACATTACGACTAAACCGAAGTTATTTGAACATGAGTATCGTTATTGGCACAATACAATCTATACGATGTACTGGATGTTAGAAAATATAACGAATTTTTTTATTATGTGAGTTCATTGGTACGCATGTAAATTTTAATTTTACATTATGAAATTAAATATTTATAAGTAAATAAGATTAATAAAATTACTTAATCAAATATTTCTACATTTCGTCTTAATATTAATTAAAGAGTTCACAAAAGTAAAGCAAGTTATAAAAAAATTGTTCAACACCGGACATCAAAGCAATTGTAAAAGTAAATGGTAAGTATTATAATATATTTTAAAACTAGGAACACGTTATATCATATAACTAAGAATACCGACACGTATATAAGAAGACACGTTCAACTTTCATATTCACTCGGTTAAAAATATGTTTTACCATCCAGCACTCGTATTGAGGATTCCATGAAAATCGTGTCACATTTAATAACAATATGAATAGAATAAGGTGGTATAGAGATGTATCTAGTTAGGGGCGGGCACTTTACAGACGATGAATAATATTTAGTAGGACGCGGTTCAGCGGCGCGCGCAGTTCCCGCAGACGTAGTCGTCGTCGTCGCGGAGCGCGGCGCGGCTCAGACCGACGCAGTGCATGTGGAACCACTGGTCGCATCCGCCGTCGCACTGCACCCAGTCCACCTCCTTACCTGTCTCGACACAACACAACACAACACACGCTTACACACGACCAAACAGAACGCTTACTCTTTTTTGACGTGACAACGTCTTATAAATTGGTTTGCCGGGTGACACTTCAAGAAACTACGTTACGCTCCGCTCACGTTATGCGCTAACAATGAGAGCGAGTGAGAGGCACGCGTCCCTTCCACTCGGGCATGGTTAGCCCGCCTAAGAGCGAGAGAGACTACTATACGAAAATTATTTTACCACTCAAAGTCGTTGTCACGTAAAACTTTCGCCCGTATACCGACTTTACAGGCAACCAATTTTTTATTTTACTTTACTCTTACTTCTATACTTTATTCTTTTAGATTATTACTGCCATCGGCGAGTTATCAATAATATTACAAACGTCGTGCGATCATTTCGATATCAAGCGTCGTGTGAATCAACATTCTAACAAGATGGTACATCCCTTGTTAGAACCTTCCAGGGAGTTTTTGTGGCATCTCAGAATTTCATACTCTATGGTATTTTCCACTCACTTCACTTATGCACAAAACACAAGATTATGCATAAAATATAAAATCCTCTACATGACAGACTAAAATGTCTCTAAAAATTCCACACTTACTCTTATAACTATAAAGCGCACTCGACGTCTTGCCATATCCAGCTCTTTTATCACATTCACCACTTTACATATTTTTACATCAATTCATTATAAATTACCATTAAATAGTTCAATCAAGATATAGACCTCGCGGACTAAGGCTCTGTCCACTCGAAAGAAACTTCGAGCATCAGTGTTCTTACATATATATACACACAATCATGTAGTTTAAAACAACAACCAAAGATGACTTGATTATATG
>JACEII010000133.1:224994-240684 GCA_014332785.1 Antheraea mylitta
TACAAGTGGTCTAACTATCAAGTTTAACATGTTCCGTCGATGGTACACGTGGCACACAAGTGGTACACTTAGTAAAAAACGTGTTTTTTTAAGCATTTGTTTTGTCTTCTTTTAATGACAATTTTTTATCTTGTTAAATCACAAACGAACTAAACTTATCACTTCAAAATTAACGTTTTCCTATTGCTTACATTTATTTATTCTATAAATATATACATATACAAATGTCATACTTGGAAATTATAGATACGCCTATTCTAAAAACTGTAACACCAAATTAACAAATAAAATTATGTATTAATTTACCTTGCATTTTGTGACATATTCTGTGATTCATGTACTCTGCCTGTGGCTTTCTTTAATTCAGCATTTAATTTGTCAGCCTTCTCTCTGTTCACCTGGAACGTTTAATAAAACTGTAACAGAGCCTATCTACATTTTTTTTAACTTTAATTGTATTGAAACTTTGTTTAATTGTATTGGATAAATAGTAGTTTATAGATCTCACATTAAGAAGCGAAAAATTCTTTAACCCTTAAAAAATGATGATTTAGTTCAGGCAATAAAAAATACATCTCAACAGGCATACAAAGTTTGAAAAACAGCATATTTTTTGTTACAATTAAAGACTAATAAACATAAATTACTTCAATCCCTTTTTTATATATTAAAAATAGTAGGTATTACCCATAAGTAATAAAAATCGATTGAATAGTAATAAAGTAACAACTCAGTTAATCGAAAGACACTTCAAAGCAAGCATATACAACACATGTGACACAAATATAACACTTCACAATTGGTTCCAAGAATGTTCTACAATAAAACCGATAATAGACACCGCCGTGGACGCGCTTGTCGATATTATCTCAGTCGGTAGTAATTGTTAATACATGTTATATTTATCTAGAGTAGAAGCGGTGTTGTGTTGTATTGTATAATAGAGGGTGGGTAGTTACGTGGTGAGTTCGATGATGCGGTTGCGCCGCGAGCAGCGGGTCCGCGAGGAGCGCGCGCGCCGCGTCCTGCCACGCCATACCGCGCTCCGTCACGCACTGCAGCGCCTCGCCCTCCGCCAGACGCACCGGCAGCTTCTGCAGCCACACCTGCCGCGACCAACCGACCGACCGACACATCAACCGACCGACAGACAACCGACCGACAACCAACCGACCGACAACCAATCATACATCATCAATAATGGTTATGTCACGAATGTAAACGCGATAAAAGTAATCGTAACAAGTCTTTAACAGCGGGAACATAACACAATGAAAGGTCATTCAAATATTACGTGGGTACTGATGATTGGACGTGGAGAGTTTAGACTTGTTTATTTTTGATAACAACGATTGGAGGGATCTATGTGGTGATTACGTTAACAATATTTGTTTATTATACCAGAAGAAATTTAATAATATTTATATAATTCATTAGTTAAGCATTATGGGCAATGTCAAACTATCACTTACTTTTACTAAGCAAATGGTGCGGGTGGTCAAAACATACAAAAATTACACATCGAACGATCTCGAATCATTCGAATAACGATATCTCTATCATCTACATTCAAGATTTTACCACTATTTTTAATAGGAAGTGAGTATAAAGCAAGTTACATTATATTATTAATCTTTACATAATAGTATAGGTTTTCGGTCAAGAAAAACATCCTCATAAACCTCTCGTCTCAAGAACATATGTTTAGCCACTTATCAGGTGATACTATACATAAAGTAGTAAAATATATACGTTGTTACATTTCAAAATGAGCCACATTCTATTTTGACCATTCATAAGATTGAAAGGGTTTTTTACACATCTTCATATTTTAACCTTTTGCACTTGAGGGAGCTCTGCAGTAGAGGCATTTAAAATGTTGGTGACAATCATTTGTAAAAACATATAAAATTTGAATAGCATAGAATGAAACTGAAAAACTTATGAATGACAAAATTTCACTTCGTTCCCAGTGAATAAAAACTGAAAATCATTAAAATAATAAAGATATCATATATAAGCGATTAACATTGGATTTAGTTAATTTTAACTGATATAGTATAATTTAATGGAAAATTAAAAGTCTTACCAATAGAGCCAAGATACGATCTAGCTTCGGTCGTTTTGTACGCATGCAGTCCGAGCAAAGGAACTTGGGTTCGAGTCCCGCGTAGGGCGAGTCCGCGGGCTCCGGCGACTCCTCGCGTTCTTCCTTCGACGCCGCTATACATGACGCTGTGGGAACATACACATACAATAATCACATCTACCGACAAAAATATCACTCGCCGATATTTAAAAATCCACTACATAAACACTCCTAACACAAATGCCCGACACATTAATTGATACGCCTTTATAATAAATCGATCCGTATGTAGTCACGGCAAACGATACGACGCTCTCTTATGCCATCATGCCCCTCTACGCCACCGATCTCAACTCTTTTGAGTGTGTCGAGCGTATACTATGCAGTTTGTTGCTTTTCTGTGTGAGCTACATATTATTTCTATTCGACAATACAATACTATACTTATCATCTAGTCTAAAATGTAATAATTGAATGAATACTGATAATTGAACTAATAAGTTCATCTCGCACAAAGAATTTTTTCCAGGCTATTTTTATGGCACCATACAGATTCGATACATTGAAATAACTAACTAATTCTCGTTACAAAGGCAAAATGTACGCATCATTTCTTTTTACTGTCAATCGTATTGTACAATTTTTCGAAACTTAAAATAAAAAGTATTCAAAGCAAAAAAAAAATAAAGCCCTATAAACTGTTGTGATATGTCTTTTTTGCGATTCGCGTGCGATTATTTAAATTAATAAGCACATTACAGTTTAGAATATCATAGCCCATAGTAACTATGAGATATCAAGGGTTTTAATGTTTTTGAAGGAATTGTGTTGGTTCCCAACTGGACACGGTAATTTGTTACTGTTTTTTTTTTTTTATCTAATACCTTTAAACGAGCAATTCTTGTATATTTTTATGTATTCAGGATCTCGGAAACGGCGTCATGTATTTTCGTAAAACTTAGTATGTAGATAGTATCAGGGACGATAAATCGATCTAGCTAGATTTTATTAATAGAAAACTTTTTTAACTGAGTTTAAAGGCAATGAAAGAATATAGCTAGAATATGAAGGTAAATTTCGCCGCTGCTGTCAAAACAAAGATAGCTCAGATGGATATCGGTTGCTTCGAAAATCCGTGTAATCAGTTCGAATCCGAGTGACAGCAAAAGAGATATTTTTTTTTTTTTGTGTAAAATGTTAATTTTGTAAGGCAAACCTAACAGTTTATTTTAATTTGTTTTTACCCAGATAGTTAGATGTAAATAGTATAAAGTAGCAGGTTACCGTGGAACCAGTCCTTGCAGAGCTCGCACTGCGTCATGACGCCGTACTGCCGCTTCTGGCAGACGCAGAACGTGACGCCGGCGGCGGGCGGCGCGCGCACCTCCTTGCGCATGTTACGAGCCCTGCCCACATCACATATATTCATACTACTATACTAGCTTTCGCATACTGTTGCACTCGCGTTAACTTACATCTTTTTGTATTCATCACGGTCCGTCTTTATTGGAAACAATTGCTTTTGACAACTATTACGAAACAGACTCTAAGCCTTCGGATCTTTCACGAACGCTTGAAAAAGTCGAATTACGCCCGTAATTCAGTGTTCACATATATAATTTTCATACAGATAATTTAGATATAGTCAAAGACAACAGTGCAACTTTTAAAAAGACTAAAGACTTTTTTTCTTTTTTTTTCGAACTGACTACGCTATTGACCTATCAAGGTCTTAACAGCTTCACCGAACTACTAAGGCGAGCGCTTAAGGCACTCAGCCTATTTTATTTGGACAACTAGCTCAAGGGTGCACGGCACACCTCGGCTTGGCTGTTGCCTGTTACATGCAAACTCGCGACCTATCTTAGCTAACCTAGCTAACTATTCATATATGTTTGAGTTGTTGACACGCATATGTGTACCAAGCATACAGGCCTCAACAACCCCTTCCTATATTTTTTTATCGGAAAAGTAGAGTTTTTCAGTTCGATAAGGGAAAAAAAATAAAACCATTCCACTTACATATGTAAGCGTGTAGGCGTGCACGTGTGTGAGGGTGATTGTGTAGTGTTGTAGCAGTGATGTAAATTTTTGTGTCACTGTATCGCGCAAGTAACGCACTCAAGGGCTCCCTGCCGAGGGATCGAACCTAGACTTGAACCGCGGCCGATGGGTGCCTAATCTGGTGTGTGGGAGCGAAATTTACCCCCAGACCACGGAGGCGTGATCTGTGGTTACGCGGGCGTGGACGTGAACACGCTCTGTTTCGAGAGACAGGCTGGTACTGATCGTTCACTGCCGTTATTTCATCAGGAGAGTCGATTAAAATATATCGCGGACGTCTATAATAATGCTTAGCATTCGGTACGGGTTTGTATTGTGCGGCGGATACCACCACTAACGGACTGGGATGATTCGCGGCTTTTTCAAAATAACTAATCGTAAGTGATTTTACGTACGCCCAGTTTGAAGGGATCTCTAGGTCTCTATGGAGATCGACTTTCCGGATGTACCATGGGGCACCGGTCAATTTACGTAAAAAAAAAAAGTAAACCCTTCCACCAGCTTGTGTAAGGTGCATGTCTGAATATCTGTGTGTGTGTGTATAATCGGTGCGGTGTGTACTGTATCGCGATAGCATCATCTTTATGGCCACCCGGGTGATCTCGAACAAAGATGCTGCCGAGATGACGCGACGAATGTGCGGGAGTGAAACGAGAGGGCCCTCCCTCGTGGCGCACGAGGAAGGGATTCGCGACGTGGCCGGCCACATGAAATGAAAAGATGGAATTTACAAATTAAACGAACGACGCCGGCGCCGAAATCTAAAAATAGAAATAACGACATTGTTATCGGTTTTAGAGGAAGATAGACGTAAAAACGCGAGCTTACTCTATCCTATATTGAGAAAAATTATTATTTCGAGACGGTGGCGCGAGCGAGCCATTGAATAGTCGCCGCGATGGCGGGAAACTTCGCGATCGCGCGAATTAAGCCCTGCTTTGGATCGTTCGCTACTTTGTCGTACGCGGAGATCTCCGAGATCTCGTGGAATACTAGGAGCTGGGCTGACCAGTCCATGCCGGATAATTGCCTACCGGGGCGGAGCGCGCTAGGCGTGGGTGCGGGCACTACCGGTGCACTATATGTGCTCGGAAACTTAGGAAAGGCCTCTCTAGAGTTGAAAGGCGGAGGTCGGAGGCGGGTTGACGCCGCAGGCGCCCTGGAAGGTGAGACCTGCCTGGCATAGCGAGGCTGTTTTGAGCGCGGGACGCGGGGACACCCGCGATAATTCACGGTATGGCCCACGCCGCGGCACAAGACACAACTCGGAGGATCGGGCGAGTCTTTAGTTTTTAGTCTTTAGTGCGAGGATACTCCTTAGTGGAGTGGTCGCCGAGACACTTAACGCACCTGGGTTTCAGGTAACACTTAAGTGCGAAGTGTCCGTACACGTACGACTCTACGGTGACGCCGGAGAGGCTGCAGAGAGTCGAGAGAGAAAAGATTTTCTTGCCCGCCACGGTGCGGTCGCATACGGTGCACGTCTTTGACAGGGAATTTCTGTTCCCGGAGGTCGTCGTATATGTCATTGGCTGGGATTTCCGAAGGGACTCTACGGATGACTATACGTAGCATGTGCTCTTCTTCGAGCGCATGAGTGAAAAACGCAAACTTGTTGTCGCGCAGGAAACGCGTAAGTTTGCGGAGAATCGTAGGGGTGGCTACCTGTACCTGAATACCCACGAGGGTACTCACGGCAGAGGTGAAAGGGATGTCTGCTGCTTGCAGCAGACTAGAAATTTCAACCCAGGACACTCTGTTCTGGATCGTGACAAGGGGTGGAGGGCGGGGCTTCTTACCCGTGACTGCGGGAGTCGCAGCTTTGGGCGAGGCCGGTCTAGGGGGTGCGGGAGTCGCCGTTGGCACTTTCGCGCCGTCGACGTTCGCGAGCTTAGAAGGCTTAGTTCCTTCATTCTCGGACAGACTAAAGACATCATACAGGAACTCACACACACACATTACACAAAACATTAAACACATTAGAATTACTTGCCATGTATACTTAACAATTGTAATGTATATAGTAAGATTTTAATTTTATTAATTTAAGCGTATTGCAATAACAATTAAGTTCGTGTCTGACTTTTATCAGATGTAGTATGTTTATATCATTTTTTATTTTTTTTTATCATAGCACAGCAAAATGAATGCACTGTGCTTGATGGTGAGCACAGTACAATCCAAAAACAACGGAGACTACCGAGAGACACGCCATCTCTCGCCGGCTGTCGCTGCCATGCCGGCCTGAGAAAATGTCTCTTCGCATTATGATAAAGTGCGTAGAATCTATACAATGTGGTAATAACTGTAGGGGTTATCAGCGTATATATATTAAGATACCTGAGCTGTTTGATGGCATTGAGTTCGTTGGTCTCGGCCTGCTTGAAGGCGGCGACTATCTCGGTGGGCGTCGAGTCCTCGCTGAAGTTCCGGAAGAAGAGCCCCGCCTCGAGCGAGGAGGGCGGCGGCTCCTCGTCGCCGGAGCCGGCGGGGGCGGAGTGGGCGGAGGGGGCGGAGGCGGGGGCGGGAGCGGGCGGAGGGGCGCGGGGGCGGCGGCGCGCGGACCGCAGCGTGTCCCCGCAGTCGGTGCGGGGCGACAGCGCCTCCAGCAGCGAGTACGGCCAATTCTGTTACCAATAACCACCTAAGTACTTAATAACTTCGAATCGAGTGAGTTACAGTTTTTGTCCAGTTCGTAAAGTTTTTACCCGAATCTTAATATGTCTTTTAGTCGATTGAATCTCCCTGCACTCCACACTGCAGCTTGTGTTTTATGTAGTATAGTTTCATTATTGTACATTAATAAAGTGAATGGAAAAAATATTACAGTGTTTACATAATGACTTCTCATAAAATTTCTATCGAAAGTTTTAATAAGATGACCACCAGTTTATTAGTTTATTGAAATAATCACAAGAGACTCGCGATATAGTTATCTACAAGACAATGACAGTAATAATACATTTTTTTTAAAATGCGGGTCAAGTGGCCATAGGAAAAAACAAAATATCGCTGTTATTGTTATAGGTCGCGATTTTTGCTCAAAACAGGCGACAGCCTAAGCCGACGTGCCGTGCACCCTTGAGTTAGTCAGCCAAACATCTCAAATCGGCCGAGCGCCTTCAGCATTCGCGTCAATAGTCGAGGGAAGCAGTGAAGACGTTTCTAGGTGGACAGCGTCTTCAGTTGGAGAAATGGATGAATTGGAGTGAGTATAGCGAGGTAAGTCGTACTTTCTTAAGGAAGATGTCTGCGGCGCCGCGCCTCCAGTCGCGCGCGGAGTGCAGCGCGGCCGCGAGCTGGTCCCGCTCGTAGAGCCGCAGCGGGATGTGTCGCGCGCGCCGCACCACCGCCTCCACCGCGTGCATGTACGGGTACAGCTCCTTCGACTGCATCTCCTCCACCTGCACACACGCACGTCACATCACCTCGCACGTCACCACGTCACCACGTCACCCTTTCACATTCTACTTTACTATTCAAATATCTATAGCGTTTTCTACACATTCAAAACGATGGATTGCAACGTTTTTATTCTCCTATTTATTTTTAACTAGTGGTTGCCCAGTGATTGACATTCGACCATAGTTAATTGATTTTTTTGACGTTTGAACTTTATCAGAGTTCTTTTGTCAAAGGATATACTTCTATAATCAAAGGTTTTCACCATGGCTACTCAGTTCGGGAAATAGGTTAAAAAGGGATACAGAAAATTTGCTTCACGTATGAATATATAGATACAAATGTTTATAAGTTATACAACTAGAAAGACGACACATATTTCAAAAATCAATGTACCCTTCGGTTTTTTTATTTTTATTTTATAACAAACTTCTTTCATTCCTCAACTTAAAAAAAAATATTGAAAAACGTATCGCAAAATTGAGGAATTAAAAAAAATTCAAACCAAGTTCATTCTGTCCCATATATATGAATGTAGATAATAATGGTAAAATCGGCTACTTTTTTATCTATGAAAATTCTTATAAAATAGCTTCAATATTTTTAAACCTACACAATAAGTACACTTATCAATATAGAAAATAGGCAATAACAAAACAGTTATGTACGTTTTTCCTTCTTTTCATGTCAATAAATTCTACTTCTTCTTTTTTGTTTACATACTAATAAGAATGTACAAAAGCGTTTACTTTTTCATTTAAAAGCAAGTAAGTTATGTTAATGTATCATTATTATTAGAGTTTTTTTGGTAGTTACCTTAGCGAGCCAGTCCCTGGCGTGCGTGGCCGCCGTCTGCAGCGTGTGGTAGGAGGGCAGAGCGGCTTCGATCTCCTCCCCCTCGGCCAGCAGCGCCTCCACCTCCGCCAGCGTCGTGTACTGCGGCTCCTCCTCACCGGGGGACGCACGGCTCTTCCACGTCTCCACCAGCATCGCTCGAGCTCTCGTCTCCCACTCTTCCACTTGAACTGAAGCATTTACATTCATGTAACGACTACCTATTGCCTAGACTCGTTCGCCATTCATGTACATATAATGAATCCCACTTGAGATTCCATGTCCTCAAACTTTCTAGAAAGAGGTCAGACATCATTCTTTTACACCTCATTCAGTCGATGGCTTCACGCTTTAACTCACACGAAATATTTATTTATTTGTCGATAGACTTGCACCATAATAGCTGTAATGTAAATATCACACACAGTGTAGAAATTTTTGGGATTTTGATCACAATAAATGTTCACTTATTAAAGTTATGCTATGTCATCAGGTAATTGGTTCAAGTAACTCCAATTTTAGAAGACTCTGTGAGAACAAACCTTTACCAATTGTGTCTAGGGCAACTATACTCTACTTGCGGCCCGCCAGATCTTTGAAATTAGCCAATCCTATTATAATTTATTTAAAATTATTTTAAATTTACTGCCCTCAAAAAACTTTAAATACACTAAATAAATTAAACAGATCCCAGATAACCCCACCGCAATGCGTTTCTCATGATATACGGATCCTGCCAAGCTTATTTTATTGGATAACCATTTTTCACTACATTAACTACGGGGTTAATTTGAAATTAGGTTTTCTTTTATTTAATTTATTAATTTTTATATTTGTAGTTTGAGGGACGCAACACACTGAGCGAAACGTATTTGTGGACTCTTTAAAAAAGAAAGATTGAGTACCACTGGTCTAGGGCGACCACACCTCCCCCTAACCTTGTCTAATGCCTGTTAAGAAATATAACTGCTCCTCTTCGCTAAGTATGGTCAATTCAAGCCCATTTTCAAAGTCGCACTTGATGGGCTATGGGCTCTTCATGACACATTTTCCTCAACTCTCTATTGCTGATTGTCTCTGTCTAGGAAATACTTAATGTTTGGCGTAGGCTGTTGTTGACAAAGACTTGGAGTTGGTGAGTGAGATTTTTTTATATATATTTTGATTTTATGTTCTTATCTGTACCCCCCACTATGTATAAGCGAATATTTCATGATGATTCTTAGAATAGTCGAGGCGTGGAAGCGTAACAAATAAATTCAAATTTGCAATTCATAATATTAGTTAGCGTAACGGCTTTTGAATGTCAATAATGATACAAATAATTAAATCATATAGACACATTAATGAAAGTAGACAATGGTAGTCCGGTGAAGCTGTTTAAACGTTGCTGGGTCAACAGCGTAGTCAATTCGAAAAAAGAGTAGACAATGATAACACAAAGATTTAAGTTTATTCACCTATCGATTATTTATGCTTTGTATTGGCTATGATAATGATTAGCGGGTATTAATACTACAGGACTACATTCATCGCTTGCGACGCAGACACGATCCCTCTGCCGAGACCTGGTTGAGACTGAGCGTGCGCTTTTTTTTTTTTTTTTTCTCGAACTGACTACGCTATTGACCTAGCAAGGTCTTAACAGCTTCACCGGACTACTAAGGCGAGCGCTTAAGGCACTCAGTCGATTTTATATTGGCAACCAGCTAAAGGGTGCACGGCACACCTCGGCTTGGCCGTTGCCTATTGCATG
The DNA here is from genome assembly GCA_014332785.1 of Antheraea mylitta. Taxonomy (NCBI): domain Eukaryota; kingdom Metazoa; phylum Arthropoda; class Insecta; order Lepidoptera; family Saturniidae; genus Antheraea; species Antheraea mylitta. Next base: position 235,140 of record JACEII010000133.1, read on the forward strand.
CAAAAAACGCGACCTAACTTAGCAAACCTAGCTAACTATTCATATATGTTTGAGTTGTTGAACCAAGTTGTACCAAGCATATTCGCCTTAACAACTCCCATGTATTTTTATCGGAAAAATTGAGTTTTTTCAGTTTGATAACGGAAAAAATTTTAACAAAAATAACCCTTCCACCAAGATGTGTAGCGTGTAGGCGTGCACGTGTGTGGAGGTGATCGTGTAGTGTTGTAGCAGTGATGTATGGGTGTGTCAACGTATCGCGGGCGCAACGCACTCAAGGGCTCCCTACCGAGGGATCGAACCTAGGCTTGAGCCGCTGCCGTGGGAGGCCTAATCGGGTGCCGAGCGTGTGCGCTAGTACCACGCATATTTATAGTATGCGTGCAGGCGGCTAACGTGCGTGTACTTGAGTGCGAGCGAGATGGAACTCAATAATTGCACTGTGTCATGATTGGCTGATCTGATTTTTTATTTCATGTATATACTATTCGGCGACACTGTAATTGATACCCACTACAATACCAATGTGAGGACATGTAACTAGTAAGTAATTATCAATAAGTGTCACACTCAAAGTTACGATACCATTAGACATAAACTTGATTATCACACTCCAATTGTTATACAACACTAGATTAATTTATAAAATTGATAACAACTATTGTTTTAAAAATTACTGTATTAAAGTGGAGAACACTCACGAGTGTCTCTCAAATGGGTTGCACATATAGATTATTTGTAATTATTAATAACTTTTGTTTATAATCCCTATAAAGTCCTATGCTTCAATTTTAATTATTACTTATCTTTTTTGTATGCACCAATAACGTTTCTTTATAACAATTATTTTGCTAAATTGCCAATGTAAATTAAATTAAAAACATTGATAATGAAATCCGTAACATATGTACGTAAAACTTTATTGAATAGTTAAATGTTATTAAGAAGTAGTGTAATATTAATGAGCTAACTTTTAAGCTTATAGAGCGCTGCCCTCTCTATCTCGACGGTGTGGTGCGGCACCAGCGAGTCGGCGTCCTGCAGCAGCCGCGCGATCAGCTCCGGCGTCAGCGAGCTGCACTCCTCGCGCTGCGTCCGCACCTCCTCCACGAACCGCGCCTGCTGCAGCCGCGCCTGCACCCCGCCCAGCTGCGGCAGCACTATGCACAGCCTCGACCCCAGCTCCACCACCTGACAACAACACACGAATATACCATAGCTACACTTAACAATGGCTGTATCCTAGGAAGTGTGGTCACCTACCTGCTGTCCACTCGAGGTGTCGAGCCACTCTATTCTGGATATTGAAGGTCCAAGGCGCTGGTTGTGTTAACGATCACTAGGGTATGGTTACTCACGAGTATCTGTTGTTTCGGGGTTGATAAAACCGCCGGGAGAAAAATCGTGACTTCCGTGTAAGATCACTCACAAGACAATTTGCGGACTGTTGCTTATTTTTTGAATAATATGACACGGTGGCGCGGGGGTTCGCGCGCGTGCACCGATGGGCACCACATTCCGTTTAGAAACCATAAACAAATTATGCTCCGGTGTTTATCACAGCATATATAATATACCGGAGGCATAAAAATAGAAATATTAAAATAAAGGAACTATTCTTATTACGGCGAGTACGTGACAATGGTTAACATTACTTTTGTACAACTTCCTGGCAGATTTCGACGTACGGTAAGACAATAAAGAATTGTGTCATTCATAATGAAACTAAATCCAATTTCAATTAGTCATATAACATATTTAATATTTTTAGCTTTAGAGTATTTATACTCCAAGGAGGAAATTCAAATTTTCCCGGTTTTCCGTTTCAAAGTTTCCCGTCAAAGCTTTTACTTCTTTTTTTATCTTCATATTTAACATGTACGAAAATTGATGGAAGAAATTATTAAACTAACTGATAACAAAACTTTTAGCACTAAAAATTAAGGTATTTTCCAGATCTTAATATTAAAGTACAATTAATATTTTGATTAAGAGCTGTAAATTAGCAGGTTCTTTTTTCTACAGATTTGAAACTAATTTAGGACTATCGTGAAAAAAATATTTTAATATACTTAAAATAAAGACCATCCTAGTAAACACGCCAAACCTAGATGAGGACTGACTAACCCAGTGACCTTAAGAAAAACCTTATCACCATGCAGAAAAAATTGTATAACTTTATATATAGACCTTGTAAGTTGTAAGAATTACCTTCTACTTAATAGAAGTCGAAATTATAGATAAACATAAATTTATAATGTAATAAAAACTGTACCTCTTCAAGTTCCCTGACATAGGACGGTTCAATTTTATCCAGATCCTTATTGAGCAGCTCCGTTGCTTTGGTTTCAAAATCTGCAGTCTGTCGTAACACTTCCTTAACCGCAGAACCTGAAAGAAATAGTTTTAATCATATTTCTAGTCTATAAATAAATGTCGGGTTATGTTATAATTATAATGACAACATAAACCAAATTGTGTTTGTTGCCGGTTCTTCTCAATGACTAGGTTGTTTGTCCAAACTCATGCTAGTTTTGACACTCATAAATTCCTTCTCAGGGACTAAATTGAATAAAAAAGTCTTGATTTTAAGTCAAAGTTATTTAATTTCTAGATGAAATTTTCATAGTACATCAATGCTAAACCATTAATTTGTAGACAAAAATATAGCAGTTCCATTTATGACTTGCACTTCGTTAAAAATTACACTTAGCCTGTGCACAATACATTAGTTTAATGTTTACTGTAAAACCTATTTCTGAGTCATGACTGAATTTTTTATAGAAAAACAATTAACTTTTTCCGATACACAAAAATTAACTTTACTTTACCGATCCTAAAAAAATGGTGGTCCATTTTTGGATCAAATGCTAGATCACTGACCTCTGTCAATGATAAAATTTGAAAGAAAAAAAAACGAGTGTCCTTTAGACCACATGACTGTAGTAAAACATATTTCGCTCCATCTATATATATGTAATTACATATATGTTTATATATTTATGATATATACATCTATACCAACTCGGAATACTCTCAAGATATAATATTTCATGGTCACATTTCACATATGAAATAATAATATCTAAACAAATACTAATAAACAACAACTACAACCTTGGTTAAAGTAAAGACTTTCCAAAATATGGATATAAAGGAAATACACCTAGGTACAATGACCGATTCCGTAACCTACAACGGAGGGAATCCGGACTACATAAACTTGGATAATAATACCGACACTGGCCTTTTTTAAACTTTAAAAAAATTATTAGAGATGTGACGACTATTTGGCAAAGAGCGCCGGGTATCCGGCTTCTTACTTTTTATGTATTCCTCAAATCAGAGTATGTAGGGATAATTATATTAATGTTTTTTTATTTTATAATTAGTCTTACACATTAAGAAACGTTACGCAAAACCTTTCTTTGTTTCTAAAATTATTTTCTTGTAAAAAAAGATATCTATGAGATTTATCAATCAAAATTAGTAACTTAATTAAATATTTATAATTATTTCTTTTTCTTTATTTATAAACTAGCCTCTGCCCGCAACTTCGTTCCCATGGAATAGATACTTTGGGCTAACGCTAACACGCAGCGGAAGCTCTCAAGACTAAAAAAAAACGATTTTCAAACAATGTTAATTGGTGCTCCGCTCCTGTTGATCTTAGCGTGATGATATATAGCCTATAACCATCTTCGATAAATGGCCTATATAATATTGAAACAATTTTTCAAATCGGACCAGTAGTTCCTGACATTACGCCCTACAACGTCACAAACTTTACCTCTTTATAATATTATATAGTATATGATTGCGCCGCTTTATATAATTCAAACTTGCCATTCTGATTAGTTGTCATCCTTTCCACCCCGCTATCCTTCTATTGGCAATACAACAGTCGTTAGCGCAACACACGACAAAGACACCGCATCGCACCGTGTAATTGAACAGTTGTATTTTTCGCTTGTTCGAGAGGGGTAGTAGTGATAATAGCATCGTCGCATATAGTGCGTGCCAACACTCCCTTTTATAGACGAAGACGATAGTGTACATCAGTGTGGTGACAAGAACAATCCGTGCAGTGCATCGAAAACAATCACCTAGCCTGCTAGCCAGGTGACACCGCAAACGACATGAGGTATGTGCCAATATCGTCCTTCCCAATTCCTTCCCAATATCGTCTCCATTTTGTATATAGCTAGCTGATCACTTCAAAGATTCGTATAAGATATAGCTCATCGCAAAATACAGTCCACTCATAGATCCCCCGCTCAATTAACGGCGCGATTGCAACGGCGCCACCAGTATTATATAGTATATAAATATAGATAAGTAATATTGAAATAAGATTGCATGTAGATGATGCACGATAAAATGAAAGTTGTCGAAAAATCCTAAGCATAAACTGCTTCATCCATACATGAATCTTTTTTACATGTTTAATGTTTAATTGAACTTTTCCATTTTAATGAACAATGACAATAATATTTACACATCAATATACACTCATCAAAAAAGTCTAAGCAACATGTACTAATTTAAATTTTAGGATGGTTCTTCACATTATAACATTGTATTTTATTTTTAAAATAATATATTTAGGGTTCTATGATGTAAAAATAACAGTTGTTGTCTTTATAAGTTCTTTTAATAACAGAAATGAACAATATTAGGATATACTGTAGAAACTAAGATACATAAGAAACTAAACTTCTTTTTTACAAAATCAAATTTCTAAAGAAAATGTATTTATTGTGAAAGAATAGAACAATTTAATACGAAGTATGGTCTCCTCTGTTATTCAGAACTTGTCGGCAACGATTATTCATTGAATTAATGAGACTGTTTATGTCATCTTGCGGTATTCGCTCCCAATGGAATTGTAGCAATTCCTTCAGCTGTTGGGTTGTTGTCGCTCCGTCCAAGTCCTTCAAAACACGTCTCTGGAGCATGTCCCATGCGTGCTCGATGGGGTTGAATTCTGGCGATTGTGCAGGCCAGGGCAATACCCGGATGTTCTTCGTTGCAAAGTATTCACTGGTTCGCCGAGCTGTATGTGAACGCGCATTGTCATGCATTAACTTAAAATCGGAGCCAAAAGTTTGTGCAAATGGATAGACATTAGGTCTGAGAATATCCTCAATGTAATTTTCAGCATTCATGTTTCCATTTACAAAAACGAGCTCAATTCGACTGTTCTTCATAATACCCGCCCATAACATAACTGTTGAGCCGCTGTATGGATGAACTTTGTGAACGCACCTGAGCCTTTCAGTATTTCCGGGCCGACGATACACTCGCACCCATCTTGTATCAGGCTTAAACCCGAATCGCGACTCATCGGAAAACATAATTTTAACCCCTTGTTCCTGGGTCCATGTTATGCGTTCTCTATACCATTCATATCGACGAGCGCGATTCCCGTGACGTATCGGCGGGCACCTGATTGGGCGTCGAGCTCGTAGACCGTACTCATGCAATCGATTTCGCACAGTTTGAGGACTTACATCAACACCACTTGAAATTTGTAGCCTCAAAC
>JACEII010000133.1:241084-253170 GCA_014332785.1 Antheraea mylitta
TTTCCACCCCGCTATCCTTCTATTGGCAATACAACAGTCGTTAGCGCAACACACGACAAAGACACCGCATCGCACCGTGTAATTGAACAGTTGTATTTTTCGCTTGTTCGAGAGGGGTAGTAGTGATAATAGCATCGTCGCATATAGTGCGTGCCAACACTCCCTTTTATAGACGAAGACGATAGTGTACATCAGTGTGGTGACAAGAACAATCCGTGCAGTGCATCGAAAACAATCACCTAGCCTGCTAGCCAGGTGACACCGCAAACGACATGAGGTATGTGCCAATATCGTCCTTCCCAATTCCTTCCCAATATCGTCTCCATTTTGTATATAGCTAGCTGATCACTTCAAAGATTCGTATAAGATATAGCTCATCGCAAAATACAGTCCACTCATAGATCCCCCGCTCAATTAACGGCGCGATTGCAACGGCGCCACCAGTATTATATAGTATATAAGTATAGATAAGTAATATTGAAATAAGATTGCATGTAGATGATGCACGATAAAATGAAAGTTGTCGAAAAATCCTAAGCATAAACTGCTTCATCCATACATGAATCTTTTTTACATGTTTAATGTTTAATTGAACTTTTCCATTTTAATGAACAATGACAATAATATTTACACATCAATATACACTCATCAAAAAAGTCTAAGCAACATGTACGAATTTAAATTTTAGGATGGTTCTTCACATTATAACATTGTATTTTATTTTTAAAATAATATATTTAGGGTTCTATGATGTAAAAATAACAGCTGTTGTCTTTATAAGTTCTTTTAATAACAGAAATGAACAATATTAGGATATACTGTAGGAACTAAGATACATAAGAAACTAAACTTCTTTTTTACAAAATCAAATTTCTAAAGAAAATGTATTTATTGTGAAAGAATAGAACAATTTAATACGAAGTATGGTCTCCTCTGCTATTCAGAACTTGTCGGCAACGATTATTCATTGAATTAATGAGACTGTTTATGTCATCTTGCGGTATTCGCTCCCAGTGCAATTGTAGCAAATCCTTCAGCTGTTGGGTTGTTGTCGCTCCGTCCAAGTCCTTCAAAACACGTCTCTGGATCATGTCCCATGCGTGCTCGATGGGGTTGAATTCTGGCGATTGTGCAGGCCAGGGCAATACCCGGATGTTCTTCGTTGCAAAGTATTCACTGGTTCGCCGAGCTGTATGTGAACGCGCATTGTCATGCATTAACTTAAAATCGGAGCCAAAAGTTTGTGCAAATGGATAGACATTAGGTCTGAGAATATCCTCAATGTAATTTTCAGCATTCATGTTTCCATTTACAAAAACGAGCTCAGTTCGACTGTTCTTCATAATACCCGCCCATAACATAACTGTTGAGCCGCTGTATGGATGAACTTTGTGAACGCACCTGAGCCTTTCAGTATTTCCGGGCCGACGATACATCGCACCCATCTTGTATCAGGCTTAAACCCGAATCGCGACTCATCGGAAAACATAATTTTATCCCATTGTTCCTGGGTCCATGTTATGCGTTCTCTACACCATTCATATCGACGAGCGCGATTCCCGTGACGTATCGGTGGGCACCTGATTGGGCGTCGAGCTAGTAGGCCGTACTCATGCAGTCGATATCGCACAGTTTGAGGACTTACATCAACACCACTTGAAATTTGTAGCCTCAAACTTATCTCTCGAGCGGTTAACATCGTCTGGCGTTTTGCAGTCAGTTGTATGTACCGGTCTTGCCGAGTGGTTTTACTCCTTTTACGGCCTGGATGCTGTTCAGCGGGTTTTCCTGTATTATTGTAACGCTGCCAAAGACGACAAATAACACTTCTATGAATGCCGAAATGTCGAGATACCTGAGATTGTTTACTTCCCGCTTGCAACATCCCTACAGCTCTTTGCATTTCATATGCCAACAAATGACGTCGCTTCATGACGTAAAGAATATCTAACAATGCAATTTTGTCGCTAACTTTATTTAAATGGTTGGTAAAATTATAAAATCAAGACTAAACGTAGCAATTAAAACGCACTGAAATTCAAACAAATTCCCAGTAATTTGAATTTTATGAAAAAACAAAACATAAACAATTTTTTTTTACAACCAGCCAGTATGTCATGTCATCAATAACAAAAAAGTTTACTTACCTACGCACTTTGTTTGAGTAAATACTTAGAAATTAATTAATATAAATGGTAAAATTTGTAATATCACGCATGTTGCTTAGACTGTTTTGGTGTGTGTATTTTAACAACAAAAAAGCACATCTCTAAAAATTATCCTTTGTTGTTTGTTCTTTTACGCTTCACTGAACACGATCGGACAGTCAATGACCTCGTCATGGGACATATTTTAACAAAGCCACATAATGGCTTCAATATAATTTTTGTGTTTCTCGAGATAATCAGGTCAAATATTTTTTATTGATTTAGAACGAAAATCGACTGATTATCCTGTAAAAATATTGCTGGCGACTAACCAGTCGCTCTCTATACATATATTGTTTTTTTTATTTATTTTTTTTATTTCATTTTGTTTTTCTAGATCTGACTACGCTATTGACCCAGCAAGGTCTTAACAGCTTCACCTGACTACAGAAATATTTAAATTTATTATGGGTTTTCATTGGTTATAGGAAACGTAAAGTTCTCTCTTTCTATATTCATTTGTAGGTGGTAGAGCCCCGCTGAAGCTATTTTTGGTTTCAGCATAAATGGGTCGGCTCCTCCGGGGTAGTACCACCCCTCTCACAGATAATCGACGTGAAATAACAGTGCTTGCATTGTTGTTTCGTTCGGTCAGTAAGAGAGCCGGAGGCCCACGTCCCTTCCTCTTTCCTTCTTTCCCTTTCCTTCCCCTCCCCCTTCTCCCATATACAGGCTGGCAACGCACTTGCGACGTCCCTGATGTCGCTAGTGTCTATGGACGGTGGTGATCACTTAACATCACGTGACCCACCAGTTCGTTTGCCTCCTTTGATAAAAAAAAAAAAATTATCACCCTCTGAAATTCCGTTCACTTTGCCCGATCACACGTTTTCGTAACGCTCTCGTAACGAATTCCCCAGCTTACTCCTCAAGTGAAGCGTGTCTACACAAGTTTTACTTAAAAATAATGTAGAAACAAAACAATAGAGTGATCAATATAACGATACCTTCCGGCAGGACGCAGGCGAGTCCGTCGATCTCGGCGGCGAAGAGCGTGAGCTCGTGTATGGTGAGCCGGTACTTGGGGTCGTGGTGCCGGGTTCGAGTCCGCATCTTGTTCAGGTCCAGCTGCTGTATCACCGACGCGCACTTCTCCGCGTCCTCGATGGCCGTCTCCAGGGCTCGCACCAGTTCAGTCTTATGCATCTGTTTTGTCACGATTACTTATTTTTTATTTACAATTCCATTTATTTAATTACTTAATTAATCGTACGCAACAACATTTAAAATTTATATATAAATCTGTAGATTCATAGATAAATTCGATATGAACCCAAGAAAACTTTAACACTAAATAAAAATATAAAAAAAGATTCACTACAATGTTTTTGACCATACCTAGACCTAGTCTTAAATAAAACTGCCAATTTTTTAATCACTACACATTTCTGTCTATCTTAGAAGTCTAAAACTCAATGATAATAAAATTCAAATCGGATCCCCCGTAACGAAATATCTCTTGAATTTTCAATAAAAACAAAAATTCCAAATCAGTTTATAGATCACAAGATTTTGAGGTGCCAAACATAAAAAGTAGTGGTAAGTGTATGTACGATTCACAACAAATCTATCGGCGATACTTTTATACTTTAAATAAAATAATCGAAATTGTTTCAGGGGCAATAATCTTTTTATTCCCTTTTATATGTTACATTTTTTTTATAATATATTTATTTCTATAGCAGCCTAATGTGCCAGCTCGTGGTAACAATAAAAACTCTTCTACATACCGCCCACCGTAACCTTAAATAACCAGGTAAAACACAAAATACATAATAAAGCCTTAATTAAAACTACATTATAAGATGATGAAGATGTTTCTGATTCAATCTGTTGACTCTACTGGCAGTAGACACAACTTAGATATAGGTCTTTTAAGAAATCCGTTTTTGATTTTTAAAGTTACTACACGTACTATACTATCCAAACCCGGATGAAGCTCTGTTACTCTGCCTATCAACCACATGCATGGAGGAAGACCATCCTCTCTTACTACCACAATGTCGCCTAATTTAGGCTGAGGTTTCTGAGTTGCCCATCTATATCTGTGATAAAATTTGGTCAAATATTACTGTGACCAGTGTATAAACCCAGCAATACTCGTATATATTGCCATCTTCTCAAAAGTCCAAATTTAATCAATTCACAAATTTGAACTGAGTAAGTAACCAGGTGGTCTGTTCAAATTTCAACATCAAATTTTCACTATTTCTCAACTTTTTTAACCTTTTCAAATTCAAATTTTACTTTAGCTAGTGATTCGTCAATTTCCTGGTATAATTAAATTTTCCTTTACTATATTTTAACATTCTATTAATAAGTTATCCATATTCTGTCTTCTGCTAATTGCTGGAGTATACTAAGACTGCTCGGTAAGAAGAGGAAACAGTCCCAAATGTTACTCTCAACAATCTATTTAAAGATTTAACTCAGAATTCGCATTTTCTCTCCAAGGAATTCTTTAATAATCCACACCAAATTCATCTATTTACTCTTGTTGATACATCTTGGCAATGTCTGCCGTCATACAAATCGGAGTCGCTCTCAGCCGCATCACAAGTTGTCTTAGGTCCGACTGTAACGTATATCTCACTAGCAGGTTTTCAGTTAATAACATACTATTCTCAATTTATTTGTATCTTTGCTTCTGCGCTCGACAACATGAGGTAAGTACATGGTCGTAGAAAGATTTGTTTCTTCATCAGGAACTAACATAATATCAGCGTATGTTTCTTTCCAACTTTAATTTTTGTTTAATATGTGTTCCGATAAATAAAACAGTTTTTCAGCGATCGCTTTTGAGTTATGTACCTCAGGCTCACCCATTCGAAATGGCAGTTTCGCTATGTATCGTCTTTCTTCATCTCGATAAGTTTTCCTGGTACAAATATTTTTACATACTATTTTTTCTTCTTTTAGAATGTGATGCTTCGGTAACTCTTCTTCTGACTTAAACTCCCAATATTTTTTTAGAAGCTCGTTATCGTCCGTGCGGCAATGCAATACCTTTACCATAGAAGATTTGTTTTTGATTTAGAGCTCTCCAAACAAAATCCAACCTAAAGCCGAAGCTTGTGCAATTGGTGATCTAGTTGGACCTATTTTCACACCAGACTGAACTATTTTCCCATACACACCGTCTCACAAGAGTAAATCTATTCATCTGGGGTATTATACTCGGGATCTGCAAGAGTCAGCGTTTTAATCTGGCAATAGACCAGTAATTGTTTTCACCGCATAAACTTCAATTTTAACCGTGAAGCTTGGATCTACTCGTGATTCTATATCTATTTCGACCATCGCCTCACATGCCGATGTCTGTTCACCTAACCATGAGATCTGTCCTTTTACGGATATTTTCTCAATGCTAGCAGCTCAACACATGCCTACGTTATAAAGCAAGATCCAACAATGCGCGTACCGGATAACTTCTCTTCTTCGACTTAGCCACGACTAAAACTGTAGGTAACAGCTGATGGCTATATACCTCGCCTGTCGAAAAACATGAAACTGCTGCACCTTTAGTATCTGCGGCTATATCTTCCACAGAACTTTTATCTTCAGCATTCGTTGCATTGGAACTATCAACGGCAATATTTGTCATATTGCCCTGTGGGTGTAAGAGTGAATGATGTTTTCATCCACAAACCTTGCATCGCCCTTTATACCGACAATATTTAGCCATGTGACCTTTTCTCACACAAATAAAACATAAACCGTTAGTTCCTACAAATTTACGGCGAGCATCAACGGTTCTCTTAGCAAACCCTTTACAAAAACCAAGCCTATGTTCCTCTGAGCAAAACTCACAACTGATACTTGTTACATGTAACGTTCTCTTTACATAATTCTCAGAAGTCTGACCTCGTTTTGTAATGGATCCAGATTCCAGGAATTCAATAGCCCGATAACGATTTGTTATAAATTCCTCGAACTGTTTATATGAAGGAAGTTCATGTAATGAGTTACCTTGTTTAATAGTAAATTCCCATTGTCTTCTGGATTCTGGGTCCAGCTTTAACGTTAATATATGTATAACCATAACATCCCAACCTTTTATATCTACATCAAGATTAGATAACGCATGTAAATAATCATTTGTGGTATCTATTAGCTCTTTTAACCTGTTAGCAGACTCATTTACAATGTTCTTTTGACCTAATAACGTTTGTAAAATGTGATGATATATGATATACATATCGCTTATTATTATATCGTTCCTCTAATATATTCCAACATTTATTATAATTAGTGTTTACGATCGGAATGTACCTTAGTAACTGCTCAGATTCTCCCGTTAAATAACCCTTTAGATAATGCAGCTTCTGAACGTCAACCAAACTATCATTAGTATGCACCAGTGATAGAAATAAATCCCGAAACGTAGACCACTCCGAATATTTGCCCGAAAATGTTGGAATGTTTATTTTAGGTAATTTAACTTGAGCAGACTTAACAGTCGACATTGTTTGGTGGTCACTACTGAATTTCTCCAAAACCTGTTTTAATTCACACTTATAATCAATACATATTTCTTCAGTTGTACTATATAAATCATCTGTTACATAACTTGTATCTTTTAGCTACCGTGGACAGTATTACGTATAGGACTACATTCATCCTCCAGCCGACACATGGTGTAGACTGAGCGCGCCGTGGCAGTCGTCTCACTCCACCCCCTCGGGGGCGGACGAGGAAACTGGTCAAGGCATCTTGCCTTCTTCAGTGGCCATTCCTTCGCGACTCATGAATATGAGTCGGTCCTTGGATGCATATAGCAGTGGGTGATTCATCTAGAGGCTGCTTATTTGAATTCCTCAGGCATCGGTCGTCCATTTTTAATGTACTGTGGGTCTAGGCATATCTCGATAAACTCCTCTAGGACGAATCGGTCCTTAGGAGTTTTTGCTGCGGCTAGTTGCTCTTCAAAACCGGCCAGGCAGTCTCTGCGCCACTTTGGGAGAGCCAGTCGCTGGGCCTCTGTAATCTCCTTTGCGGCTTTCTTCGTGTTATTACACGGGGGTGTTTTCCTGCCTCCTCGAGGCGTGGGATCGTTGGCGGGAGCCATCAGGCTCGCCGCTGCTGTCTCCTCAACTGTATTCGGCTGGGTGAAAGCAGTCGTCTTTCGCCCGGAATCACCCGTACGGGCGACGGTGCTTGCCCTGCGGTTGCGTGCCTCGCGTCGAAACACGGGGCATAGCTTGGCGTTGTTCGATGGGTGAGGGCCCCCGCAGTTCACGCAGGTTGCCGGTTCATTCATCGGGCGGTCACATTGGTGAGCAGGGTGTGGCCCCCCGCATCTGACGCAGGCGATCGTACGGTGGCACTGGTGGGAGGAGTGCCGAAATTGCTGGCAGCGATGACATTGCGCCGGCCCTCTCTTCCCGCGCCACCCTTCTATTCTGACTTTCATCAGAAGAAGCTCCTCCACTTGGTAAATGGCTTCTGTCAAGCCTGGCGTTCTCTTGAGTGCGCAATGGAAGATGCACCCTGCTCTTCCCTGTCTTCCATGGATCGCTCTTGCGTAGAGCGGATGGAATCCGTTTTCTTCGAGAGCGGCTACCACCTCTTCTGAGGGGGTGTTTACGGGGAGGCCGCGGATTGCGACCTTAAGGCTGCGTTCGTCGGGGAGTGAATATGTAGACCAATTCACCCCTCATCACTCTCTAATATAGAGAGGTAATCGGTTATTATCCCGTGCTCTTCTTGGCTCTGAGGGATAAAGCAAACCCTTCTGCCAAAAGGGCGTGCGTTCGGCGCGCGCCCCAGCATCTCTGCCAACCGTCGGAAGTGTAAGGTCCAGTTGGGAAGACTCTCAACAACGATGGGCGGAAAGCGTGGCCGTCGCTCGGAATTAGGGTTCCGTAGGACATCTGTGTCTTGCGGAGGCGATCTTGTTTGGCTGGCTTCCAGCGGCGGCGCTGTGATCGCGGCGTACGATGGTTGCTTACGGGCAAACTCTCGCGACGGCGCATGCGCGGATGGCGCCACTGAGCGTTCAGCGGGCTTGCCCGACGGTATAGCTTTACCGCGGGGTGAGGCTTTCTCGGGAGACGCGCGGGGGGGCTGCTCGCGTCCTATGGGCCCGATCTGGCTGTCAGGAATCTTCGGGGGTTTCAGTTCCCCTTTGGCAGCGCGTTCAAGCGCCGCGGAGTCCTCGGCGGAAGGCTTCTTCTTTTCGTCTGCTGCCTCCTGGAGTCGCAAATACAGTGCCATCCAGCGGGTCATCCCCACCGACAGCGTCCGAGCTGAAATGAGCTCGGCGAGAGTGCTGATATCACTCTCGTACACGCATGTCGGTGAGGACCCCCCGCCAGGCGACCTCTGTCGCGTCTCCGCGGGTTGCGGACAAGTAGCAGGCGCAGTGGCACGTAGTAGAGTGAGCGATGCGGTGACCGACGGGTGAGATTTGGCGGAGTCCGAAAGCAAGCGTGAGGTTGTTGGTTTCGACGTGGAGGCGTCGAGGTGGCCCTGAAAAGGACCTTTCTTGTTAGCCCCCGCTGCCGTTGCCGGACGGGAAGCGGCAGCGCTGGTGCGGTGCATCGTCGCGCAGGACGGGCGGTAGTCGACTGGGCGACTCGCGGAGCTCCGGTAAGACGTCCTCGCGCGCGTGACGACGGAGCGAGTCCCTGAGCGCGCGAACATGTGCCTGTTATATTTATAGTGTGCGTGCAGGCGACAAACGCGCGCGCACACGAGTGCGAGGAAGATGGATGTTAGGATTCTGCAACACTCCACATACACTCGATGCTGGCGACGCTAGCGACATACCTGCGCTTACACCTGCTCTGCACTGAATGCGTATGCGCGAGAACATGTGGTGGACATCAGATGTTCACCTGTAGGAGGGCGAGTGAGATGGACGCGCAACGTTTGCGCGCGCTTCAGGAACCTCATCGCATTGCAATTGGCCAACGTGGTATTTTATTTTCGTGTACATGCTACTGTTATTTCACATTTATTGTGTACATAAGAAATACCATTTTAAAAAATTGACGAGAAATTTATCAGCATATAACGCTCTTTAATTCTCTCTTCAAATCTCCTGCAACCGTCTGCGACGACCCGGCGTCCTTGTTGTTGGTGATCCACAACATTTGGTAACCCCGACGAAGCAAAAAGAACACTGGAAGCATAAAAATGGAGCCAGGAAGCTACACTACTGCTGCAGATCCAGTTGCTTCTGCACAAGTAGAAGTTCTCCGGAAACAGATTGAGAAACTCAGCTTAAAAATCGCCGAGCTAAGTGAAGAGTTAACGCCACGGAATAATCGATGCGGACACCCGTCCCATTCAAGTTCACGCCAGTATAAAACAGCTAAACGCTGGGAGTCGCCCTGCAGGAGAAAGAACAAAGAAATGACGTCGAAACTAACTTCGACATCAACAGTGGCAGCCTTCGATGTCCCCTGCAACGCAAACCGACTTTGCATCATCGATCGGGACACACGAGAACGATTTCTCATCGATACAGGCGCAGAGGTCTCCGCATTAGCCGTACCAAGCAAAAGAAAGACTAACACTGGAAGCACCTTCAAATTATATGCCGCAAACAACACTCCGATCAAGACGTACGGTGAAAAAACCATCACACTGAATCTCGGACTTCGTCGCCGTTTCACGTGGACGTTCATCATCGCTGAAGTCACAACTTCAATATTGGGAACAGATTTTCTACGTCATTTCAAGTTACCGGTTGATCTACACCAAAAGAAGCTCGTTGACAATGTAACAGAATTATCAGTCAACGCACTTGAGTTCACCACCTACAACGAAACTGTACACATCATCAGCTCCAATCAAGCGTGTCATGACATTTTGAAAGCATGTCCCGATGTTTTACGGCCCACGTCCCTGAAGGAGCCACCCAAACACTGCCACCAGATAAATACAAAGCGGCGAAAGAAGAATTCGCCCACATGCTTGAGCTGGGTAAGTCCCACTACACGTGGTAAAGAAAAAGGATGGCGGATTACGGGTATGCGGTGACTATCGCCGATTAAACGCAGTCACAATATAACCTCCTTATGGCCCGATAAAATTCTAACCATAACTGTTCTAAAGAATCCAAACGAGCATTAGTATAACTTTTTACCACTAACCTTTCTTTAGAACTCTTTTTATAATTTGTATAAGCCTTTTTTATTCTTAAACATAAATCAAACTGGAAATTCAGTAGCGCCTCCATGCTTATAACAAATGAATATTTACACAGAATTAGACGTACGTGACACAAAATTTCAATAGTACATTCTATATAACATTGACATTACATTAGACATATTACGGAGTCAAATATGCACCCTTCAAGAAAATATTACAAGATTTTATAGAATTTTAACAAGCCCAAATTAATTATAGTATCTAATCTATCTTAGAAACTCACACCACACTTCTTTATACGTAATAAGTTTCAATAACTTGTTGGTTTTCCGTTTACACTACTACATTTAACGTAAATTATACACTGCCTTCACAATCTAGCACTTCACTTCATGGATTGTGGGATTGTGACGCCACTATGTCCAATTTTCTGGTGACTACTTACATCCGTGCCTCAGTTTGTCTACTTCATGTACCGAATAGCTCACACGAACGGACACCAACATCTCCCGACTTCGTCTACCACATCAATTGTATTTCAACAACTCACTGTGGAAACTGTCTGCAGCCTCCTACCGGTGACCTTACACCAGTGCTCCTGAATGCGAATACACTACCGCAATGCTCCACCGTTTCAAGTTCCACCCAAGACAAAAGTATCAATTTTATTCGCCTGCCGATATATAATGCAGCTCGATGGACCAAATGTACGATTCACAACAAATCTATCGGCGATACTTTTATACTTTAAATAAAATACTCGAAATTGTTTCAGGGGCAATAATCTTTTTATTCCCTTTTATATATCACATTTTTTATAATATATTTATTTCTATAGCAACCTGTGCCAGCTCGTGGTAACAATAAAAACTCTTCTACAGTGTATGTAGGGAGTATGTTCGGAGTTACACAACCGAACTGCTCGTTAGGTATAATATATGTAATTTGTGCAGTGTGTGCACTTTAACATTTTTGTATTAAGACAATACGTATTACTTCAGTTCGCAATCAACCACGCGCGACTCACTACCATTACCAGCTATTTACCATTAGCGGCGAATTATTATGAACCATTTTACTAATAAAACATTTACCAATTAAAACATCTCTTTCTTCACAGTACTTAGCGGGAAGTCTGTCATGTAGTGGATTTTATATTTTATTCATAATCTTGTGTTATTTGACTCTATATTGTGTAAATTTTGTGGTGGTTTACGTAATATAGTTAATTTATTGTGCATAAGTGATGTGAATGGAATGTAATACCACGTAGCATGACATTCTGAGATACCACAAAAACTCTCTGGAAGGTTCTAGCAAGGGTTCCACCATTTTGTTAGAATATTGATTCACACGATGCTTAATATTGAAATGATCGCACGAGGCTTGTGATATTATTGATTACGTGACAATGGCAGTAATAATCGGTAAAATTGTTTGCTAAAAATAAAATAAAAAAAAAAAGAAGTATATGCAGTACCTTCAAATCATGTGCTTTCTTGAGATGTGCTCTGAGTCCGTCCAGGTCACAGGTTTTCGGAGTGTCCGGGTCCAGCGCGTTCTGCACGGCCTCCGCCCACTCGCGGAACTGCTCCGACTTCTTCTTCAACTTCTCCAGCATCGCGGGCAGCTCGTCCAGCGTGTACCGATATCTAAATATATCATCTTCACTTTTACTCTATGCTAGGGCTGTGTGAACTAGAGAACGAATTATTCTCTTTTCCAAAGGGCAGGTCACGCAGGACAGGAAGCACGTGGTCTTGCAGAGGTGAGGAG
>JACEII010000133.1:258875-276006 GCA_014332785.1 Antheraea mylitta
AAGTCATAGTAATAAAATCCTAAAGGAATGTTCGAGGCTTCTAATCTATTGTTTGTGTCTTGTTCATGTACAATGAACGACTACATATATTAAAACCAGAGCAGCAATCAACACACTACGAAATTATGTTGATAGATGTGTTATGTTAACTTGAATAAATTATAAAATTTCGATAACAGAATTTTTAGTTGTTGTACAGTTTATTTTACTAATATGTATTTTTCATATGGAAATAAATATATACCATAATACTTAATTCGAATTTTTATTCGATTTGATCCTACAAGCCGAAAAATTTTAAAAAATATTCTCAGCTCTCGCGCCTTTCTAAGTCGAAATTTTAGCAGTTAAATCCTTTGTATGTCAAAATTCTTGTTTAGTTAAAAACGTATTAACTCCATTTTTTTTACATTTCCTTTCACATTCGAGTTATGGAGATTCCACTGTTGTTAATATGAAGCACTGAATGTATGTGTATCGTCTACTCAAGACAAAAATATTTCCGAAACTCATTTCAAAACAGACCTAAACAAACAGATACCTTCAAACAATTTTTTTTATACGTACATTTCTAAACTTATTGAAGATTGAGAACATGTTTTTTTTGTTCGGTCACTATAAATTCTACAAAATTAAAGACTTTTCGTCCCATAAAACGCAAGGGCTTCTCCAGGATAACGAAAAACAAAAATTTGTAGTTAACGTAACTAGACTTTTTTGCGACACCTTAGTACAAGATCCGGCAACGTTGAAAGAACAAGAATTTTAGAATAGCTGGTTCTTTAATATATCAATATATATATTTTTGTATCATAGGAGGCAAATGAACAGGTGGGTCACGTGATATTAAGTGACCACTACCTCTATAGACACTAGCAACACCAGGGGTGTCGCAAGTGCGTTGCCAACCTGTATATGGGGGAGGGTAAGGGAAGGCAAAGGAGGAAAGGAGAAGAGAAGTGGGCCTCCGACGCTCTCACTGACCAAACGAAACACTACAATGCAAGCGCTGTTATTTCACGTCGATTTTCTGTGAGAGGGTGGTATTAGCCCGAAAGGACACTTGTTAGCCGGTTAACGTTGTATTTTTAATGCGCGTTTTGAGTTAATTAATTTTGATTTATGAATAAGTTTAGGAACATTTTTTTTTTCAGTAACTTTTAAATGCAATTAAAAGTATGAATTTATCACAGTCAGACACATTTCTTTATAAACAATCATATATATACCCGCTGATATATTTTATAAATAAAAATAATTAATTTTAAACCAATTATTTTTTTCCATAACAAAGAACAAATTTCACGTGGTATTAAGATTTCACCATATACAATGAACAACGATAAACGTAAAGGTATGTACGTATGACTTGGGATTGACGCCATTTTAAATATATGCGTCGTCGACCATCAGGCGATACGAAACCGAAATAGCTTGGGCCGGCGAGGTGAAATATCTCGGCGTCACTTTAGATAAACACTTAAATTTCGATTCACGCAGAGATAGAGTGTGAAACAAAGCCGCTATGGTCTTGGGTCGTCTCTATCATTTGCTTTGTCATAAGAGTAAAATGTCCCCCAGGCATAAACTCACTTTATATAAAACTTGCATCCGTCCGATTATGACGTACAGTTGTTCGGTTTTTGCACATGCGCAAAATTGTATTCAAAAGTTACAGGTTCTCCAGAACCGAGCCCAACGTAAAATAACCCGTGCCCCATGGTACGTCCGGAATAAGGATCTCCACAGGGACCTGGAGATGCCTTCTGTCTGGGCGTATATAAAATCACTCTCACGTAGTTATTTCGAAAAAGCCGCGAATCATCTCAGCCCTTTAGTGGTATCCGCCACGAACTATGAACCCGTACCAAACGCTGCACAGTATAGAAGACGACCGCGACACATTCTTACCGACCCTCCTGATTCAATTACGTCAGCGAAAGATCAGTAGCAGCCTGTCTCTTCAAACAAAGCGTGTTCACGTCCACGCCCGTATAACCACAGATCACGCCACCGTGGTCTGGGGGTAAATTTCACTCCCGCACACCAGATTAGGCCCCGCTCGGCAACGGCTCAAGCCTAGGTCCGTTCCCTCGGCGGGGAGCCCTTGAGTACGCTGCTCACGTGATACAGTGATAGAAAGCTTTACATCACTGCTATAACATCAAACACATCACCTATACACACGTGCACGCCTACACGCTTAAATGCTGTTTTTCTTTTTCAGAAAAATAAACACACAACAACGAGTTCTACCCTTATTTTTCCCTATCCTATCCTATATAGTTTGGAGAAATTTTTCCGACACAAAATACATATAGGAGTTATTGAGGCACGCATGCTTGGTACACATGCATGTTTCAATAACTTATATACGTATATCTAGATAGCTTAGCTTAGGTTAGATCAGATAGGTTGCGATTTTTGCACAAAACAGGCGACAGCCCAAGCCGAGGTGTACCGTGCACCCTTGAGTTGGTCGCCCAAACATCCCAAGTCGGTTGAATGCCTTCAGCACTCGACTCAACAGTTCGGTGAAGCTGTAAAGACCTTACCAGGTCAACAGCGTATACAATTCGAAAAGAAAATGCGTCGATAACACACGCTGCCACAATTATCGCTATCTTTATCGTGCAGCCAGTACTGCACTAAACTATAGCTATAGCTATATTCTATATACATTATTTTTATAGCAATTGTTAGCTACCCACTTCCGGAACCGCTCGTCATTCAAGACTCGGGATACTAGCGCTACATATTAGAGATACGCATTGACACTAGCGCCAAGCGCCAACATATAAGAGAAACACATTAACACTAACGCCATTTTATTACAGATACATAAATGAGAATTATTATAATTATATAGATTTCAATGAGTCATTTCAATAGGAATTGATATTGTTCATTTATTACTTGCACAACATTAGTTTTATGATAATAATAGTAATTGCTTTGACTTCAATAGTTTGACCTATAAAGGGCTAGATGTCTCTACTCTACACACATACACATATTTCAGATTCATAAATAACAATGATATAACAATGATTTTATATAGAATTGATGTACGTAAATAATATTAATTTGTTCATTAATTATTATCTTTGTGTTACTTAAAACATATAGCAGAAATATAAGTAATTGGTTTGAGTTATATATTTCGTCTTATAAATTATATAGTTCGGCCTATAAAAGGCAAGATGGCAGTGTTATCTACGCATTCCGTTGTGACACATTCCTCTGTGAATATTTCCTATTGTAAGCCGTTACTCTGGGCAAATAAAGAGTGAAAAGTATTTACTTAGTATTTATTGGCATCCTGACCGCATCGACTATGGCGTATATACACACAACCTGATAACACAATAAATCGGTCTAAATATTGAGTTATAACTGAATTAGTGTGGAAGATAAAATTTGTACTTATTTATATCTAAATATAGTAATAATAAAATTACTGCTATTCTAACAAGGAGTAAGATTACTTTTATTTTTATTTCCAAAAAATAGCATCAAGCACATTATTGTCAATACCAAAAATGTCTTTCAATAATAATTCCATTTTAATAACGTTTCTAAGTTAATGGAAAAAAACATCCTAAAATTATTTAAAAATCAATATTTTTGTCTGTGAAGGTACGATATGCACAAATAAACGCAACTCTTACCGGCAGCCAGGTAGCCCGTTGTTAGGATGAATATAATGTATAAAATTGGCTTGATTGATTCTTTCCGATATGGCCTCTGCCTATATAGGTAATTTCGCCAATATCAAGTGTGACAAATACACGTTATGTATTTAATGCCACATATACAGTATAACAACGTAGAATAATCTACAATAGAAACATATCAACATAGATAAATTATCAAGAAGTGATAGGCACTACGTTGTGAATGGTACAGAGATTATTTATAAAAATGTAGTAGAAATATATTTAAAATACGTTTTCGAAACAGTTTATAACTCTAAGACTATAGTTTCAAGCAAGTGACATTTGACGGTTCGGCGCGATGTTTGACGCTTCAATACGGTGTTCATTTATTTTTCCTTAATATAATGGAGTATAAAAAGGTTTTAATACAAGTTGAAGATGGTTATGATAAAATAAGCGGTAGAGATGTTTATTTAGTTTTATGTATTTTAGTTTTTATCTTAATTGAACCTGGTAGATGATTTTTTTTTTCTCGAAATGACTATTGATAGAGCAAGGTCTTAACAGCTTTACTGGACTACAAACAACGGAGTGGTAGATGATGCTACGAATGGGTAGTAGGCTTATTTAAAATAAAAATTACATGTAATCTGGGTATATGTTTCAGTGAATCCGTGGATAGTTTGGATTTTTGGAAACGGTAGTTGTGGCTGCAACTGGATACCAGTTTTATTCATTTTTTTTCACGTTTAAAAATACAATTGAAACCAGTGATAAACAATTTGGTGCAGACGAAGTTGCACGGGTCAGCTAGTTTTTTATAAATTTCTTTATTTTTCATATTGATATTATGACTTTCTGTATGGAATAAAATTTCTCAAAATAATACCCCATTGTTTAGATTCTGATTTAATATCGTATAAAAGGAATATGCAATTTGTATTACTCTATCTATGAATCAAAGACAAGTTATATGTCAACTTAAAATATAAATTAAACACAGAATTGAGTCGTTATATTTGCAAAATAAGTTAATTTTAGCTGTTCATAAGGTTTGAAGTTCTTATTAAAAAAAAAATTAATACATGTAAAATAAAATGTCTTATGAATGACAAAATTTGGACTTTGATTATGATTAAACTGAAAATCTCCAAAAAAAGGTTTTATATGAAGGATTAAAATTGGATCTGTTTTGAAATGTAACGGCACAATCGTCATGGATATTGTGTTTCGCAGTGAGTTGAGTTTGAAAATGTTGTAGTGTGAGTTTGTTTACCTTCATCCCGGATATATCTGCGTTGATATGTCCCAGGACGGAGCCCTCGAGGACGGGCAAGTTGTTGAGGTTCCAGCTGGAGTCGGCGTAGTGGTGGTCGCCCGGGTAGAGGTGGGCGCTGGCCTTCGTGGGGAACCCGGACCCGTGGTCCATCGAGTGCAGGTCCGCGCCGTACTCCACCGTCACGTCCTCGTCCAGCGACGACACGATGCGCCAGAACTCCTTCTCCACCGTCGACGTCGGTACCATCTGACACCACCACAGATACATACAACAAACTCTATATCTCCGAATAATGCTCGAATCCTATCTCCAATTCAATATCGAATCGATCGGTTCAATTCGCTATCGAATCATACATCCCTAAAACAAAATGTAAGTTAAATCCAGCAACATTGCTAAATCAATATAAGTTTATTACATAGAACAACACTGACAAAAACTTTCTCATATAATTTATTGATGGTAGGTATTCATATATAGGAACTATATTTCAATATATAGAAATATGTACCGTTAAATAGGAGTAGCAACTAACTAACCACGTTTACAATTAAGTAAAATCTCTACATACAAATTTCTATAGCCCTTCACAAGGATATTATAAAAAGGAATATAATAACAAACAAAATATAAATATTAAGACGGCCACATACATACGGAATTCCGTTTCGGGATTTCGATCCGAGATATCGAATCGGGATTCCGAACGAAGTAAATCCATACAAATTTATGAACCTATCAGAAACATTCGGTAGTTTTCCGTTCGTAGTTTTGTCCGATCCAGAATTCCGTATGGTGGTAGCCTGTGCGTTCGGAATCTCGCACGAAAAAAAACCGTTTCGAATGGGGTGTAAGGGGTGTCGAATAACATCATAAGACTTGAGACACCCAAGCCAACCTCACCTGCACGTGGTGCACCCTGCTGAATAACGAACGAGGCAATGGCGCAAGCGGGGTGGTAGGGTTTTACAGCCCGACTGGGTCGCAACCACCATGTATATGGCGAAAAAGCCCGTAATAGTGATTCGCTTCTGCGGGTCGCGTTTCGAGATCAGCCTGTGCATATCCAGCTTTTTACAGGCCGGCATGATAGTGGCGACCGGCGATGGGTGTGTCAATCGGTGGTCGCTATTATTCTTGGATTGTACTATGCTTACCATCAGGCATAGTGCAGTCACTTTGCCGTGCTACAATAAAAAAAAAAAAAAAAAAAAAAAAAACATCACTTTCATAGATTTTGTACGAGTCGTATCACACATTCGTTAATTCCGTATGGAGTGCCAGTCAATCAGTTTTTGAGATTGCCTCGTAATTTGGCCCTTTTTATTTTATATAATATTGACTGTTTTGTAATCATTGAGTGTTGAGTGGACGTAACCAGTAACGGCGATGTATTTTCGTCTTCGTAGTAAGATACAACAACAATGCAATCACAAGTAGAAAATCATTGTCCATCGCTATTAGAATGTCTTAACTAAATGGACATCATTTCTGAACTGAGCCTTGTTATTCCGAACGGAAAAAAACGGAATTCCGAATGTATGAAAAGAAAGAAAAAGAAAGAATCATAACCCATGGGACGGACAATTTATTTAATTTTACCATATTGAATAACTTTTAATCAAAGTAATTCTTCATTCCTTCTTCTTAATCTTTCTCAATGTTACCTTAAGTAAAGAACACGACAACTTTATTATGCTAGATAGTAACCACCATACAGCATGTGTGACATTGGCCAGAGCTTAGGAATATCCCAGTTAAAGTTATTTTTTTCTCTATCTGACTACGCTATTAACCTAGCAAAGTCTTAACTTCTCAGTTGGGGAGTAACTGGTTATCTTCATCCAACTAAGTTGTGTCCATCAATACACGGTGATATAGCCATCAGTGTTCTTTTAGTTTGCTTTATTTCAAGACAAGTTACTACTAATTATTTTACCGTGCTACTGTATAATAATAATCTGCTCAAATTTCACACACACTCCTCTGTAATATAAAGAGAAGAAACAAAGTGACACGGAACAGCATAATGCTTTTTCCTTGTGTATTCAACTCAAATTCAGTTAAGGAACATCATTCCAAATCTAGTCCCATGCTGAAACTCTTACCATTTAAACCATTGTTCTCTACCCTATGTCTAGAATAATCTTGAATTTTTCATGTTCTGTTTCACTCTTAATTTACATTTAGGAACCATCTCATAAACTACCACCTATGATTATGATCTGTACGCCCAGTCCAGAATTTATATACAAATAATATAATGTTCAATTCAGTATCGTAATAAGTATAGAGATACTTACATTTTTAAATTATAACCAACAAAAGCAACTTTCATATCTATCTCGTATAGCAACTTAAAACGGTAATTTATTTCTGAGTATTGTATTTTATGGACAAAAAGAAGCAAAAATTACTATAGACATAAAGCGGTACTAACATGTACTGGCATATTGAAGTAATCAGATTTGAACTGGTCAGCCATTTCACCAAACTGCTGAAGCGTATACTCTCGTGTCGCTTGTTCGAAACCGAATGCTTCTGTTGGTTTTGATACCTGAAATCAAATGTACTTTTAACATTGCAACACCTGGTGGTGGTTTCTGGTAGTGGCGGTTGAGAGCCACTCGAACTCTGTTTAGTATGTGTTTTTTTTCTCAAACTGACTACTCTATTGACCTAGCAATGTCTTAAAAGCTTCACTGGACTATTTTTAGTATGTTTACCACGTTGGTGCGCATCATTACTTTTTTAGTTTTAGTTTTGGCAACCAATCTTCTATATTATGCCTGCCATTGTCGAGTAGATAATATTTGAAGTTTCTTCTTTCAATGTTCTAACAAGATGGTGGCCCCCTTGTTAGAACTTTCCGGGGAGTTTTTGTGGCACCTCAGATTTCATGTTCTTTAGAGTATTATTTGCCATCCAAAATAACCGAACTAGTGTAGGTGGTAGAGCCCCGCTGAAGCTATTTTTGGTCTCAGCAGGAATGGGTCGGCTCCTCCGGGGTAGTACCACCCCTGTCCCAAATAACCGACGTGAAATAATAGTGCTTGCATTGTTGTGTTTCGTTCGGTCAGTGAGAGAGCCGGAGGCCAACGTCCCTTCCTCTTTCCCTTTCCCTTCCCTCCCCCTTCTCCTATATACAGGCTGGCAACGCACTTTCGACGTCCCTGATGTCGCCAGTGTCTATGGACGGTGGTGATCACTTAACATCACGTGACCCACAAGTTCGTTTGCCTCCTTTGATATAAAAAAAAAAAAATAGTGAAATTACACAAGATTATGAATAAAATATAGAGGTCACTACATGACAGATGGTTAGTTAACCAGTTGGATAGGTGCTATCGGCAGGGGTTCCGGCAGCGGCAATTGGAAAGGGTATAAGGTGGAGGGGAGAGGGCGGTACCTCCTCGGCGAGGCAGACGGGGCAGCGCCAGTCGCCCTTGGGCACGTCGGCGAGCGGCGGCACGAGGCAGAACGTGTGGTACGAGTCGTCGCACCCGTCGCACAGCAGCATCTGTTCCTCCACGTCGCCGCGCCCGCACACGTGGCACATGTACTTCGCCAGCTGACACCACACAACACACTTACACTTACAGCTCTCATCAACCGTTATGCCCTATCCTGAGTACAACCTACAGTTTTGCTAGCACTTAATACAGTCCTATATTCAGAGTGATCAAAAATATTTATAAAATATGATATTGTTCTTTTCTCGATTATACCATATTTAAATGTTTCGTTTTCATGTTTTAACTACTTAATCGAGTATCGTGAAATTATGCATACACGTTATTAGTAGTACAAAAGAGAGCATGAGGTGTATGTACTCCAGTAAAAAAACTACTTTTCCTGACAACCAAATCAAACCTACATATTATTAATGTGAATGAATCTGCAGGCAAAACCTAGTTAATTATATAATAGAAACTACTAAACATTGTCACCCAATTGTTTGTATCGTGTTTTTATCCCAACCAGAGTTATTTGGTTTTTTTTTTTTCGAACTGACTACACTATTGGCCTTACTAGGCCTTCACGGCTTCACCGGACTACTAAGGCGAGCGCTTAAGGCACTCAGCCGATTTTGTTTAAGTAACATGCTCAAGGGTGCACGACACACCTCGGCTTGGGCTGTTACCGGAAATAACCCGATCTGACCTAACTAAACTATGCTAAGCTATACATGTATTCATTTTTGAATCATACATTTAAAATTGCATGATCCAAAAACACAACAAGTAAATCGGAAGGAAACAAACTAAACTACTCGATTCAGTTCGAATAAGGGAAAAAAAGTAAACCCTTCCACCAGTTCGTGTAAAGGTGCATGTCTGAATATCTGTGTGTGTGTGTGTATATTCGGTGTGGTGTGTAATGTATCGCAATAGCAACATCTTTGTGATCACCCGGGTAATCTCGATCAAAGATGCTGCCGAGATGACGCGACGTATGTGCGGGAGTAAAACGTGAGGGCCCTGCCTCGTGAGGCACGAGGGAGGGGTCCGCGACGTGGCCGGCCACGTGAATTGAAAAGATCGAATTTACAGATTAAACGAACGGCGCCGGTACCTAAAAATAGAAATAACGACATTGTTTATCGATATTGAGAAAACTTATTATTATTTCGAGACGGTGGCGCGCGCGAGCCTTTGAATGGTAGCCGCGATGGCGGGAAACTTCACGATCGCAAGAATAGGGCCCTGTTTTGGATCGTTTGCTACTTCATCGTACGCGGAGATCTCCGAGATCTCGTGGAAAACTAAGAGCTGGGCTGACCAGTCCATACCAGATAATTTGAAGGAGAGGGCGGGTTCGGCCTGTGAAGGCTTAGTCGCCTAAGGACGAGGAGCAGGCTGGGGCACTATCTTAGGGGCCCACGGGGCCTGAGGGGCCCGTGCGAGGCGGAGGGTCATGCTAGGCGCGGGTGCGGGCGCTACCGCTGCACGAGATGTGCTCGGCAAGTTAGGGAAGGCCAGTCTAGAGTTGAGAGGCGGAGGTCGGGGACGTCCTGGATCGTGACTGGAGGTGGAGGGCGGGCCTTCATACTCGTGACTGCAGGAGTCGCAGCTTTGGGCGAGACTGGTCTAGAGGGTGCGGGAGTCGCCGTTGGCACTTTCGCGCCGTCGACGTTTGCAAGTTTAGAAGGCTTAGCGCCTTCATTCTCGGACGAGGAGGGATTTTGGCGCTTATTGCGCGGTTTTCGACGCCGCGTGACTTCGGTGAAGCCGTCGTCAGCGGGGGGGATCCAGCTCCATGTCGGAGTCAGAGCCGGACGTATCGTCACTATAGGAGTGACGATTCGTCAGCTCGAAGTCGTTTGATTCCTCGATCCTAACTAGGACCGAGGGAGCGGGCATCGCGAAAGAGTGCTCGGCGCGATACTTCTTCGTAAACGCGTCATAGTTCTCTATTAGGGAAAGGCAGTTGCTTCCGATGAAGCTACGAAACCTAGCGAGTTCAGCTTCTAAAAGCCATATCTCACTATGAGAGGCCATACCGGGCCTGAGAAGAGGAGCGGGGCAGGGGAAGACATTAAAAACCTCCCTGCCAGAGGGGCATAGGGGCGTGTCTTTTGAATTTAATGGACTCCGGAGTCCGGACTAAAAGTAGCACAAAACTATAAAGAAAGATTTACACTTCGCACAGCTGCGTTTCACGGAACTAATCGAATTTCAAAAGAGCAATAGAACAAAGTAGACACACAGGTGCGTTTCTTGGAAGTAATCGCAGTTCCAAAATACAATAGTGTTGTATGCATTGTCGAAATGACCATCTGGCGCGCAAATGCGTGCGTCCAGCGCGGCTGACGGATCGCAACTCAATTTATTTGGAAAATAAATAATAGAAATACTTTTACATAAGTACCAGAAAAACAGATAAAAGTATTATAAACTTGTTGTGATATCATGAACCTGTGTTCGACGATAAAAGACTGAATAAAATAGAATAAATACAGGATACAATCACAAAAAACGTGACACACCTAGCTTTGTGTAGTGATCATCTTAGCAGGAAGGATGTTAAGCATCAAGATTGTTGGTCATTAAAGTGGAGGAATACTGAAGTGGGAGTGAGAATTTAAATTAGATTTAAATAAAAAAAAAAAAAAACATGTATCTGTTTGCTGATTATTATACGACGTAACAACTCATAACGGCATAATAACTTTTATACAATTTTGAAGAAGTATGAGAAATAAGATTATGTTAGTCCTTGTTTAATTATAATTCATATGCTGAACAGTATGAGTCAATGTGTGTTTAACAAGTACAACAGTATTTAATTTATAGTCTGCATATTAATTTATTGTAATTAAATAATAATAATACTCTCATCTTCAAAATATTTCAACACCTTTTTCTATGTCTTGTGGAAAGATCATGTATTTGCTGGTAATATGTATATTTGTAGTTGAGTGGTGTCTAAGCTAATTAAATTCAACATTGTTTTTCTTTTTTATTAATCTGTGATATATTTAATGAGTTTGTGACACGAAAACCAATGTTTATGATCTATTTTTTTGTTGGGTATGTAGTGTTGATTATAAACAAAGTGGTATAGAAAATAAAGAAATGCATGATATATATTGTATCATTAATCTACCACAGACAATAATGATAAATTACGTTTCTCTCTTCTCTCTCGATCATTAGATCCCATTAGATAAATGTATACAGGTAGCAAGTTGTGGTGTGTAGTTTTGTGTTGTGTGCGTTGTGGTTGTGTGATGTATGTCGTGCTATGTGTCGAGTGCGGTGTGTAGTGTGCGATGTGGTTACGTACCGGGTCGTCGGGTCGGAGCGTGGGGGGCGGAGGCGGGGGCGCGGGCGTCACGGAGACCGTCATGTTGGAGACGCGGTGCTCGCGGAGCCGCCACGAGCGGTTCCCTCGCGCCCCGCGACCGCACGACGCGCCCGCCGACATCCACTTGTTCTCGCGTGGACCTACACATATCAACTCCATCTTCTTTATCCTACTCAAATAATAGAGAAATGTTGACGACACTAGATTTTAATAATATTATTCTGGAAAGAATAAACACAAATAATAAAATGTAGCAGAATTAAATTTAAAATGTTATAGGAATAAGGTTATAACAAAATTATAACCAAAAAATTAATACTTCTATTACCTCAGGAGAAAACTCCATGTTCCCAAGACTCAACAAAACTATGTTATAAAAGAAATCACTATTATCACAAAACAATATTACACACCATCTGTCTGTCTCAAAAACGACTGAACCGATTTTCACACAGTTTACATCAGTAGATTTTTTTAAATATATCATAGGGTGGCAAACGAACAGGTGGGCCACCTGATGTTAAGTAGTCACCACCGTCCATAGACACCAACAACACTAGAGGAGTCGCAAGTGCGTTGCCAGCCTGTGTTAGAGCGGAAGAGGGGAAACGGAAAGGGGTGGACGGAAAGGGAGAAAGGAGGATATAAGTCTTCGGCGCTCTCACTAACCGAATGAAACGCAACAATGCAAGCACTGTTACTTCACGTCGATTTTCTATAAGAGGGTGGTACTACCCCTGGCGAACCAACCCATTCATGCAGAAATCAATAATAACTTCAGTGTGGCTCTAGGCACTTACAATATGATAGACAGATAGAATAAGAGTGATTCATAAGGAAGGTTTAGGTATATAATTTGTCACTGTATTTTTTAATATCAGGGCGAGAAGATAATCGCAGCGATCGCTAGTATCTAATAAAGTGGATCTCTTTTGTAAGAACAACTCTATATTAGGTATACCACGAGCTTAAATAAACAAAATGATGTCAGCGAAATATAGTAACAATGCACTACATTAATGCTTGTCTGATTAACTATTACTGAAATAAAAATTATATCACCAAGCACCTGTTGATGTGTTCTGAGAGCAATACATCAACTTCTATTTGTGGGCTTATCAAATTAACATTTTGAAAAACATATAAGTGAAACTGTATTCAAATTTTACATAATAGTCTCACTAATGATAAGTAGAACAAACAATACTTACTAGTCCTCCTGGTCTCCGGACTCTCCTCTTTGATGGGGGTCTTCATATTGATATCCTCCGCTGAGGGCAGAGCGCCCTCTGCATGACTCCCTTCAGCAGCAGGTTCAGGGTCGGGCTTGTACCGGCGCGCGGGAGGTGGAGTCGCGGCCGCACCGGGGGGACACTTCGTTGCAGACCTGCTTCGAGTGCTTGTCGCTTTCTCTGGTGTTAGTTCGCCTTTCACTTCAATCTTCTGAGGATGCACATTTATTGATTAGATCCTCACATTCATGAAAAAAACACATCATGATGTATCTTTACATAAATTATTCTTCTGTCTGTGTGTATGTAACTGAACTCCTCCTAAGGAGCTGGACCGATTTTGATGAAATTTTTTGAGTGTGTTGAATCTATTTGATTCAAATAATTATTTAGATTCATATATAAGGTAGGTGGCGCGTGGTTGACTCTTAGAATTTTTATTATTATCAAGGTAGGACAACGTTCACCGGTTCCTGCTAGTTTTAAATATAACGAAGCTAATTGGACAAGTATAAAATCATCGCACTCACAGTCTCCTTGTTGTCCCCGACCGCACCATTTTTCTTGAACACATCGTAAGGATAAAGGATCCGCTCATAGTGATTCTTGAGTATTGAACCGATGCCCTTGCCCTGTGGGTAGCCCATACGACGGGCAATCTTCGACCACTTCCGTTCCGCTGAACAAATCTCAAAACCATCTGCAAATGATAAATCTTTTAGATTCTAACTATCCTGGAGTAACTTATCGATTCATAATCGACAATGATGATAATCTAGTTATCAACATCACTGAAATTCAATGCTACTTTCGTTCGGGGTTAACTAAAAAAATTCATGATTACATTAAAATTAAGTTTTAACTACATTATTTGTTGGCAGTCAACTTACCAGCTTCCCGTACGATCTTGTGCAAAGAATACAAATCGAGTGGTTTCCGTTCAACTGTTGGTATTTTGAGCGTCGAGCCTTGTAGTTCCCAGAATTTTATTATTTGATCTAAGAAGTTGAGTTTCACGCGAGTTATTGCCTGAAAGACAAAAATTAAATTATGCAATATTAAAATTTTGCTCCATAAAACACCAAAAGCTTTTTCTATAATGAAATAACAATATTAAAATTTTGTGATATTGTTGCCAATTTACTGGATCTAAAAAAAAATCATATCTAATTTATAGGCGTAGACGTATATTTCAACTTGGTTATGTAGAAATATATTTAAATATACGTGAGAGAAATGTCTATGAAAAATTTTCATGTACCAGAAAAGTGGATTTTAGAAGATTAAAATTTCAGGGAAACTAAAAAAGAAATATATTTCACCGTGGGAAACATATAACTTACCTCCAACTCATTTAGCCGCTGTATCCTCGGAGTGAATCGTAACCGATCTACATCAACAGCGAAAGGTGGTTGCCAATGCTGTGAAAACGAAAAATAAATTACAGTATACAAATTTCATTAGATGATCTCTGTACCAGCAAATAACATCTAATAAAATAACTCTTTGTTCATATTTGGTTTATTTGCCAACTATTACTGTTACGAACAGCTGAGCCTCGTTAATATTTATCGAATAAGATACATAAAAATGTCTTAGGTAGAGCAGGCATTATGACGTAAAAGTCTTGCGAGACTTAACAACGTTAAATATTATAAATAGTCATAATTTTTCATGTAAAGTTTTTGTATGTTTGAATGTAGATAAGTAATTATGTTTGGAATATTAAAGAGTCTTACGTCGTTTATTGTAATAACTTATGTATTAATAAAGTTCTTATGTCGATGATAATGTGTTCTATGTAGTATTAATGAAAATTATGTCGCTTTATGTCTCGTACATAGAATATCTCACGGTGAAACCGTATGTGTTAATATATAATGTTTATGTTAGTGTAACTTGAGGCATAATGTTTTATAAAGAGTAAACAATATGTTCTTATGTATATTACCTTAAAAAATAGCCTTATGTAACGATTAAAAGTATCGTTTACAATATTTGAATTTAACCGCCAAACCGATTATTCTTATTATTTGAAGGAAATTGTACTGAACCACCACGTAAAATGTATCGTCGATTAATGTAAATTGTAAATGTGTAGTGTAAATGGCGGCATCTTTAGGACATAAGAAATGTACTAGTTGTAAGTATGTAATCGTGGCTCTCAAGACACGATTGAAGAAATATAACAGTATTCTTTTAAAATATACAGTCCACTGAAGTCCTGAAGTATTACTGCCTTCTCAAAGCCGGAGGGGACCTTGACCTCAATAATTACATTACAGTGTAAAATATTTTATTTTGTGTCCCTATTACATATATAGAAATTGCCTTTACATAGCCTTTATCACACATTTTACTTGTGAACCATAATCAGGTACTGATAGAGTCTACATTAATTTTGCTTTTATTAAGAGGTTTTTATATACTTACTGTGCATATTAAAGTTATAAAATTATCAATTAATTTAAGAATACCGGAAAATAATAAAAACATGAAACAAGAGAAACAAAACTGAAGCAAACATGTCTGTATTTTGTTTTTTTTTTTTTTTTTTTTTCAAATTTCATGATAGCATATCAACCTATTCAAGTCATAAGTTCTGTCATAATCTAATGTTTAATTTAAAAAAAACTGGCAAAATATACTTCAACTAGATTTGAAAATAGAATGTTCGCGTTTTGCGAAAAAAAAAAGACTATTTTATTCTTTTTTATCACGGCGCACTGCTGTGGTTACACACCAGTAGAGCTTAACATTCTGCAAAAAATAAAATAACACTACCGTTTGTTTATAGCAAAATCAAACGGTACACCGAAGATTCAAAGTTCGAGAGCTTTGTCAGGTGGAGCTCAGTGGAACCACAGTCAAAATAGTGTTAATTGAAGACCTAGGACTACAAGCTTATCATAAAAGAAACAGAACATTTGATGGACGAGCGTTTAAAAAAAAATTAGGCGGGAAAGAAACAATATCCGGCGTATTCTTACGACAGTGCACGGAAAAACAAACTTTTGTTATCGGGCAAAAAAAAAAAATCAAAAAAGCTACAACAAAGAAAATAAGGTATATGCCCACATCAGTGGAGATAAAATGTGCATATTACGAGGGTTCAGCAAACGCACTATCCTTCGTAATTCATGGTGTGGCGTTGAGTCTCATATTTAGGCTTATCTAAGCTGTTTTTCTGCGAAAAAAATGTGAAACCCAATGCTGTTGTGTACCTACATACTGTCCTAACTAGCACAGTGGACCCTCTTTTCCAAACAATATTTGAAAACAGACAGACAGCTCATAAAAAGCACACAAAATTTGCTGACCAGCTGTGGAATTGACTTCATTGAGCATGAAGACCTGCTTCTAATTCAGATTGAAACCCACTAGATTACAAAATATGGCAACATTTGGAGAAGGAAGTCTGTGCTAAACCTCATCAGAATTTGGAGTCTGATCAAGCACCTCTAGTGCAATAGCAATGGCAGAAATATACATGAGTGTGGTGTGTGATGTGATTGTGACTGGCCAAGTGCAGATATTCAAAATAAATAACATAAATGAAATTATATTGTACAGTTAATTACCTTTCATTTCATATGTAATTTCTAAAAAATCATCATTAAGTATGGGATTAATTACATTAAAGTGATTGACAGAATTCAAAAACCAACTATATATTATAATTTGATATATATATAAATTAACTTTTTTGTCAATATCTACGTAGGTCAAAATAACAGACTATAAAAATGTTACTGAAAGGTTTGGGCAAGATTACTTTTAAAAATAAAATTTATATCAACTCTCAATTACAGTATTTATTGTACAAGAATTGTCATTCTTACTTTTAGAAATTATTAGGAGTATAAATGATTTAGGAAACTGGAGCATCATTACTTTATAGTGTGCAAATACATCTTTTTATAGACTATTTTTCTACATATCTATCAAATCAAAACAAAATATCTCTGTTTCTCAGTGTCAGTATGGATATGACTTGATAAATACTCATTTATGTAAGTTTTTAATAAACATTATCTGGATA
Organism: Antheraea mylitta; assembly: GCA_014332785.1. NCBI lineage: Eukaryota > Metazoa > Arthropoda > Insecta > Lepidoptera > Saturniidae > Antheraea > Antheraea mylitta. The sequence continues at coordinate 275,898 of JACEII010000133.1, forward strand.
TGTTAAGTGCATTGTGATACTTTAATACCATACAAGTAATCCTAAGAACAACAATAAATTATATTACTTGTTATAAAGATCATGCTGAGTTTTTGGCGGGATTTCAGTC
>JACEII010000133.1:276406-377374 GCA_014332785.1 Antheraea mylitta
TGTGTTTTTACTTATCAAAAAATTTAATTATTCACCACAAGGTAATGAATGTTAGAAAATACAAAAAAAATACTTATGTGTATATAACGTATGTTTTGTATATTTTTCTGCATATTTTCACATGAATCTCTCCATGATACTTAATCCAAACACAAAAAGTAGCAATGATTATTTTTTATCTAAACTATCGTAAGTTGAGGGCACAAGACAAAATGGCAACCAGCCTAGGACATTACAATGTGCAAGTGCATTTCTAAACACACATAAAAATATTTACTATGTTATGTTTTAACAACCTTTTGACGCATAATGATTATGAATTTTAGGGTAAAAACGAAATTTAGATAACGCGAAACCGTGTAACTATAAGTAATATGGTTGCATCACTAACAATTCGCACAACATTTCGATTTCAGAAATTCTCTCTAAAACATAAGAGATTACCTATGTCAACTAATTATTCTGAAAGAATATTAATCGAGACAAAGAACTTTACTCACCGCTGGAGGTTTTATCTTACAGATGCCCGATTTCTCAGCGATTGGTCGTATTTTACTAATGTAAGCCAGAGGGTCCAAGAACTCTTCTGCTGTCGGTTCGAAGACCGGAGCCTCAGGAGGCGGAGTGAATGTAAAATTATCAGGTTTCATGGGGGACGCCGAGTCCCCCATGCTAACTTCGACATTAGCTTCGTCACATTTTCCCATTTTTGAGACACTATGCAGTTCCCACAAAATGCAACTATAAATAACACTTAATCATCATCCAACGTTAAGGAATGAATAATGCACGGCCACATAGAAATAACAATATGAGAAGTAGTCTTTCCATAAGGAAACGGAGCGAGATATTAAACTAAAATTATCACCAACAAATAACACAGTCCACTTGTACGTCCGCCATGCGAAATTGAACTTTCGAAACTCAAATGTTGCCAAGAGAAAAAAAGTCATTACGCACTTACGACGTATCACAAAATTTGTATTTACGAAGACAGTTTGATACAAAAAAGCTCCACAATAAGTCTCTATTGTATACAATGAACTTCGTATCTATACCTAAGTTTGAGCGTTCTCTGAATTATAACATTCGTAAAGCAATGAAATTCATGTATGTCTTTGAAATCATTTTTATATTCATAAACGTTGGTTCTATACGCGTACTCTATTATTTTTCATGATTAGGTGAATACAAAAATTCATTCTTGTTAATTTGATTAATTCTTCTTATGATTTATTCTAATTTTATTAATTCTACTTAGCGACTCCATAATGTTGCACAATATTAAGCTAGCAAATAATTTTATTGTGATACCATGTCTTATTATCGCTGTTTTAATATTTATTATCGTGTGTTATAATTAATACATACACCCATTTGTTATTGTTATAACATGTAGGTACATTTATATGTACGTAGGGGTGGTTTCTCAGGAGAGAGCCAGACCGGTCCCTGGCCGTCCCTAGTATGCGGCGGACAGTACACTGTGAAGGTTTAGTCCGTGCAAGTCGGACATAACCCACTATCACCCCCGAGAGGGTGAATAAGGGATTTCTCCACGTTAATAAAAAAAAGGTATATTTATATATATGAGTGCTTCAACAATACTCTAATAACAGTGAGTTAATATAATTATCTTATTATATGTGATATGAATGTCCAAAAGGTTATTAGGGAGCTCAATGACGCAACCGAACCGCAAGACGTATGTAATCTGAGAGGCAGGTTAACATGTATAGCACGGGCGCGCATAGTACGAAATCCTCCCTCTCTTACCCCACCACTCCAGCGCCCTGCGCGAGCGCGGCGTCCTCCCGAACGTTACGCTAGTGGCTTTTTAAGTGTCCTTGGGCGAGTGCGTACGAATATGTCATTTTCTGCATAGACGCTATATTATTACTTTTTTTGTATTGTGAAACCAAACTGTGTCTTGATTCTTTTTTTTGTAATATATTCTTAAAGTGATACAAGACGTTTCATTTAGCCGCTATAATTGGCGCCCAACGTGGGGCCGATTGAAGTTAATTATTACGCAGTTATATAATGGACTCGCCCGTTTTTGTTTGTTTGTGAAATTGTACAAAAGACAATAATTTCTTACTGTGTTAAACTGCTGTGTGTTATACGGAGACTATAACATCTACATAAGTACTATCAGTTTATGGAGTAAATACAGTTATAAACAACTATATTTGCTGTGTTAGACTTTTGTGTTGTGTACTTCGTGATCGGCGTGGGCACGCCTTGCCGCATAGTACCTAGCCGTGCCGTGTGCCGGCTATGCAACACAAAATGGCAGCGTAGCGACCTGAGTGACGCTTGCGGCCGTTTTCAGTCTTCAGTATATATATACTTCGTTGTTCATCGAATTTTGAGGGAACTGCACCTTTTATTATTTCACACAAAACTTTGAGCTGCATTTTTTTTTGTGGACATTTGTTTTGTTAAACGGTGTAATCTATAAAAGAAATTAGTTATTTTCACTTTTTTTTTTAATTTCGTGACACGTATTGTCACTAGTTAAGATATTAAGATATATCTTTATGAGAAGTTTTATAAACTGATACAACGATGCCACGTAGAAAACAACAAGACGATTCGTGCTCAGAAGGCGATGCAGACCAGGGAGATTTGAATAAATCTGCCATCCCGCCGCAGGTTGTGATGTCGAATGACCAATTCACACAACTGATGGAGATGCTGCGCAGGCCGGTGCCTGACCGGTCTTCCTTGTTATCAATGTCGACTATGCCTACGGCCGTTAGTTTTACGACTTGTACGTCAAGGTTCGACGGTACAGGCGATGTCTTAGCATTTATCGAAGCGATACAAATTTTTAAAGGGTGTGCAGGTATCGACGATCAGATGGCTGTCAAAGGACTGCCTATGCTTCTCACCGGATTAGCTGCTACATGGTGGCAAGGTGTTAAACACAGTATAACAAAAAAAAAAAAAAAATGTACCCGGTCGAGTTTCTTGCCGGTTCTTCTCGATGGCTGGGTTGTCTCCGAACCGGTGGTAGTTTTTGACGTTCATAAGTGCCTTATTAGGGCCTAAACTGAATAAAGAATTTTGATTTTGATTTTGATTTTGATCATGGACCGAAGCGATTAATCTTATGATACAAATGTATGGTCCGCGCCTCCCACCACATAGAGTATATCGTGAATTATTTAGTAAAGAGCAAGGTGAAGAATCCACAGATGTTTTTGTATGCAATGCACGCGCATTCATTTCACAGTTACCACCGAACACTATTACAGAGGAAGTTCAGTTGGACATGATTTATGGCCTTCTTCACCGCCGTATACGTGAAAAGGTGGCTAGACCGTCAGTCAAGACATTCACGGAGCTTCTTCAACATTCTAGACGAGTTGATGATATGTTTTTGGAGGTACAAGCACCTGAACCCTTACGGATTTCACCGCCTTCATTGTCAACAGCGGCTAAGAAATACCGCTCGCGTTGTACATATTGCAAATCATATGGACATGAAAAAGAGAAATGTCATAAATTGCAAAGAAAGCATTCAGAGGAAACTAGTGTGTCTCCCGTGCCTCCCACATGTTTCGGATGTGGTACTGCTGGTTATATAAGAGCAAACTGTCCAAAATGTCGTGAGAAGAAGTCATCGTCCAATACCGTTACGTTTTCATACGCCAGCGTGGCGTCCGCTAGTCCCATTCGACCCCGTGGTGGACCGGTATTGTATATAAATATTTTTAGTGAAACGGGACGTGTTATAATCGACACCGGTGCTAAGCAATCAATTGCGAGTGATAGTTTATATCAATTGCTGTGTAAAAACGGACAGCAATTTACTTGGGTTAAGTTACACTTAAGGTTCGCTGATAGTGTTACGCGTTTGAAAAATGTACAAACTGCTACTGTTGAGGTGAGAGTAAGAGAGGTTGTGATACCTACGGTATTTATTGTCATTCCTGGTGCGACCGATTCGCTTTTAGGTAGCGATTTTGTAAGGGATGCTGGCCTGATACTTGATTTTAATAAAGGTAAATGGTCACTTCCTGGGTTGTCGGACATGACTTTGGAATACGAAGCTGATGAGGGACCGCACATCTTCTCCACGTTAAGTTTGCGTGAAGATGAGGGAACTTCTCTGTCATCACCTGAGAAGGAACAATTAGCCAGTCTACTGGAAGAAAATAAGGATATTTTTACACCAGGGGGAGATCTTACGCCATACGCGATCCATCGCATTGATACTGGTGATCACAGACCGATCGCCGTTCCACCATATAGAGTGTCACCTGAGAAGAAAGTAATCATGAGGCGAGAAATAGAAAAAATGCTCGCTGAAGAAATTATAGAAGAGGCAGAATCAGAGTGGACCTCACCCGTGGTAATCGTACCGAAAAAGAATGGGGAGCCTCGATTCTGTGTAGATTATAGAAGTTTGAATAAAATTACCCGTAACGATAAATATCCACTGCCGCTCATCGATGAGATCATTAAATCGACTAAGCTCAACGGAGTTATGAGTTCGATTGATTTGCGCGCAGGTTACTGGCAAATAGAGGTTTCGCCCATAGATAGAGATAAAACTGCATTTGTGTCTCCTTTTGGAACCTTCAGGTTTCGGAGAATGCCGTTTGGTTTGAAGAATTCACCATCAACTTTCCAGCGGTTGATAGACCGTTTCCGAGCTGGGTTAGGAGATATAACTGTTGTGGCATACCTAGACGATATCCTGGTGATATCTGAAAATTTGACCCGTCATTTAGATCTCCGTCGAGTTTTCGCCCGTCTCCGCCAATTTAACCTAACGGCTAATCGGAATAAGTGTTTCTTTGCACGAGAACGTCTTAACTATTTAGGTCATATTATCTCGGCTCAAGGAGTGGAGCCAGACCCTTGCAAGGTCCAGGCTGTGAAGGATATGCTGCCACCAACCAATGTAAAGGAGCTTCGAACATTCTTATAAACTTGCGCTTTGTTTCGTAAATTCATCTCGCAGTTTTCTGAAATAGCCCGACCATTGACAGAGCTTACCCGCAATTATAGCCGATGGAAATGGGAAGATGCTCAGAGCATTGCCTTTGAGACGTTGAAAGCTAAGTTGACGTCTGCACCCGTTCTTCGTCAACCCAACTTTGATGAACCCTTTATCATACGCACAGATGCTAGCGCTTATGCACTTGGTGCTGTACTCGTGCAAGGGGCTGAGCCGAAAGAGGAGCGACCAATCGAATACGCCAGTCGTCTGCTCACCTCGGCAGAGCGTAATTACCACACTACTGAGCGAGAAGCTTTAGCCGTAGTGTGGGCACTGGAGAAATTTAAAGGCTACATTGAAAGGACGGAAATCAAAATAGTCACCGACCACCAACCTTTGAAATGGCTGTTGTCTTTGAAAACACCAAGTGGCCGTTCAGCCAGATGGGCTATTAAAATCCAGTCATTCAATATTGATATTGAATATACTCCAGGACGCGTTAACGTTATTGTAGACGCTTTAAGTCGTCCAGTTGTCGAGGAAGGTGTTGACACATGCCCTTTCGTTGTAGATTTCCCACATCGGCAGCCTTCTGAGATACGAGAGGCTCAATTTCAAGATCCCGATGTGAGTAAAATTATCAAAGATTTTGAAAGTTCTGATCAAGAGGATTGTATCCGATGGACAAGTCGGGGTTATTACATGTTTAATGGCGTTTTGTTTCATTATCCAGATGATTCAGAAGAACCACAGTTGGTAGTGCCTGTTTCTCTTCGCGAAGAGATCATGCGACAATTGCATGATTCTCCCACTGCGGGGCATCTGGGTCTGGAAAGAACTGTAAGAAAATTTAGTGAAAGATTTTATTTCCCAGGATTGAGAAAATATATTGCCAACTATATCAAAACTTGTGAGAAATGTCAAATGTACAAACCTAAAACCAGCAGGTCTTCTGCAAACACCTGTTCAAAATCAGCGTTTCGAAGTATTAGCTATGGATCTATTTGGGCCATTACCGGAAGGCCCCTCACAAGAACGCTGGATATTCCTAGTCAAGGATACTTCAACACGGTGGGTAGAGTTGTTTGCTATGAAGGAGGCCACTGCACAGGCTTGTGCTAAATTATTGATAGAGGAAGTATTTTTACGGTATGGATTACCTCGTAGAATTATATCGGACAATGGATCTCAATTTATAGCTGGAGTGATGCAGAAAGCTCTTTTCACTCTAGGAATACAGCAAAACCTTACTCCTGTTTACCATCCAGCCGCGAATCCGGCTGAGAGGAAGAATCGTGATATGAAACAAATGCTATCGATACTACTAGGATCACATCATAGGAATTGGCCCGAAGCGCTACCCGTTGTACGTTTTGCTATGAATACAGCACCTAACCAGGGTACCGGCGAATCCGCAGCTTATCTTAATTTTGCTCGTCAACTGCGATCACCAATCGAAGTGTCGTTTGATATACGTACCGTAGTGGAACATGAGAACTTTGTACCGCAAATAACACCATATCTACAGAGATTCACCGCTACTCTTCAAGATGTGAAGAACCGATTTGAAAGGCAACAAGATGCCAGAAAGACAGTAGCTGACGCTGAACGACGTGGAGGCGTGCGATTAGCAGTAGGCGATCGTGTGTTAATCAATTCACATGTCTTAAGTAATGCTCAGAAAGGTGTTACCCGTAAATTTGCACCACGGCGCCATGGTCCCTACGTAATCAGTAAGATAGTTAGTCCTACAACCTATGAAGTCGAAGACAAGGATGGTCATCGCATAGGGAAGTATCATGTCAGTTCCCTTACACCTTATAGGAGAAAACGATGTTGTAGCCCAACTCCGTAAGCGGGGTCGTCCTCCCAAGTCGCGCACGGGTCGTTTACGCGGCTTGGAGGGGGAGAATATAGCACGGGCGCGCATAGTACGAAATCCTCCCTCTCTTACCCCACCACTCCAGCGCCCCGCGCGAGCGCGGCGTCCTCCCGAACGTTACGCTAGTGGCTTTTAAAGTGTCCTTGGGCGAGTGCGTACGAATATGTCATTTTCTGCATAGACGCTTTATTACTTTTTTTTGTATTGTGAAACCAAACTGTGTCTTGATTCTTTTTTTTGTAATATATTCTTAAAGTGATACAAGACGTTTCAATTAGCCGCTATACATGACAGCTTAAATCTACATATGATGATATTATATTATATAAATCTACCTACATATATCACAATATGCAGTTACAGAAAAAGTGAAAAATATGAGGTGTACTTGAGCGTTAATATATAGTTAATAAGAGCAACTACTTTTTTACTATTTTTACAAAAAGTGACAGCTCACAGTAATACAAAGTAGATATATGCCGGCTAATATCGTAGTCGCCGATTAGTCGGTAAAATGCGCCGACTATCCGGCTTCTTACTTTTTATGTATTTCCCCGTAAAAACTATTTAGAGGGAATTACAATCAAAAAACCTTGACTGTTTATGAATATTTTTATTTTATAATTAGTCTTACTATTAGGCCTATTACCCGATTAGGCCTCCTACGGCACCCGATTAGGCCTCCCACGGCAGCGGCTCAAGCCTATGTTCGATCCCTCGGTAGGGAGCCTTGAGTGCGTTGCTTGCGCGATACGGTGACACACAAATATACAACACCGCTACAACACTACACGATCACCCCCACACACGTGCACGCCTACACGCTTACACATGAAAGTGGAAGGGTTTACTTTTTTTTTCGCTTATCGAACTGAAAAACTCTCAATTTTCCGATGATAAATATATGGAGGAGCTGATGAGGCGTGTATGCTTGGTACACATATACGTTTCAATAACTCATACATATATGAATAGTTAGCTAAGATAGGTCGCGATTTTGCATGCAACAAGCAATAGCCAAGCCGAGGTGTGCCGTGCACCCTTGAGCTGGTTGCCAAAATAAAATCGGCTGGGTGCCTTAAGCGCTCGCTTTAGTAGTCCGGTGAACCTGTTAAGACCTTGCTGGGTCAATAGCGTAGTCATTTCGAATAAAAAAAAGCATGTAAAGAAAACATGTCTGTGACATTTATGAAATAAAATTAGTATTTAATTAACATACAAATAACATAATATTTTTTATCTTGAATAAACATTTACTATTATTTGATTTTTATTTAAATGTAAGAATAATATTTTTTATTAACAAAATAAGTCATATTGAAATAGGTTTGCATTATGCACAGTAAAAAAATATGTTGAAAAATCCTAAACATCAACTGCTTCATAAAAGCAAAGAAAAGGTAGTAACATAAAAAAAAATCCAGCCTCAAGATTTTCTCTTTGAACTGTTTAAATTTTAATTGAAAACTTAAATTCATTTTAATGAATAGTATCAACATTAATTTTACACAACAAGTTTTTTTTAACAAAGCCACCGGTCTGGCCCGAACGAAAGCAAATATAAAAAACAATGCGAAGCAAATATCAAGTTCTGCCATGCTCGGCGGCAGTTACAGCTTACATACGAAACAGCTGCAAACGAAGTGTCATGATGCCCCCGAAAACTGATCGGCTTGGCCGATTAGTCGGCCTTTTTACCACCAGTTAATCCGCTAGTCGGCCAATGTCATAATCGGCACATCTCTAATATATAATATATAAAGCTGAAGAGTTTGTTTGTTTGTTTGTTTGGTTGAACGCTATGATCTCAAGAACTACAGATCCGATTTAAAAGTTTCTTTTAGTGTTAGATAGCTCATTTATCGAGGATGGCTATAGGCTACATATCATCACGTTCAAACAAAAAGGAGCTGAGCACTAATGAAGAATGTCTCAAAATCGGGCTATTTTGGAAGCTTCCGCTGCGTGTTGATGTCAGAATTATATGCGTTGCCATGGTAACGCGATAACATTCTATCAATAATATTTTCATGGTTTATTTTGTATTCCTATTCAAAAAGTTTATTCTACGTTAGTTTTCTTTTCGATTTTTAATTGTACGTGTTACGTTTATATCGCAAACATTTCTTAAGTTTATTTTGTGTTGTTATTCAGAAAGTTTATTAGTAATAATATTTGTCCAATAAGACAGTCGAAGGAATTAATCCATACAGCCAATTCTGAAGTTGTCAATATAGTTAGTTTTCTTCTATGTCCAAGTTAATGTAAAGGTATAAGCGCCGAATCCTCTACATAATATAATGTAATTTTTTATCTTCTTAATCTTCAAGACCATGGAATTAATGCTTCGTGGTTTTATTTTTCATTCATTTCACTTATGCAAAATAAACGAACGATATTATATAATACGCAACCAATTTCTACACGATATAGAATCATGTAACACAATATTATGGAAAAAATATAAAATCCACTACATGGCAGACTGAAATCCCGCCAAACACTCTTAAAAAACTCTATTCTACATTAGTTTTGTTGCCAATTTTTTATTTGTGATATATTACGTATTATAAAAGTAAAGTGAGTGTAATTTATATTAAAATAAATTATTTTTGGTGAATACAATCTGTGATGCTACAAACATAAATTTTTTAACTCTGTCGATATGTCTGTTTTTTTATTTGTTCCGGGTAATCTCCGAAACGACTGGACCTATTTGAATGTTTTTTTTTTCTTAGAAATGACTACGCTTAATAGTTTCACCGGACTACAAGTAATATTTGAACGGGAATTCTACGGGCAAATAAGTAACTAATTAGCTGTTTTATTTAATATTGTTCGATAATGTGTAGCTTCATATTTTCATTATTTTCGTATATAGTGTGAGCACTGAGGGTGATATATAGTTTAAAATTCCAGTTATGTGACTGATCATAATCCTATCCCATTCGATACACTATTAGTATTCACATACATAATGTCCACGTTACCTGTTACAGTAGATGATGTGCGTGTGATACAAATATTTTTGAAATAGTATTATTGTAATTTACACTAGATGTGTAATCACAATTTTAAATTTATTTAATATATTTAAAAAAAACGCGCGCGAAGCCGCGGGTAACAGCTAGTCTCTAATACAAAGCCAGATATGACTTACTTGATTTTCACGAGAAGTAATACGAGTCCAGATGTATCCCTTTTATTTATTTCCATTAATATTAATTTTAAAAAAGTGTGTGTGTGTGTGTGTACTTATGTACACGCGTTAGAACTCATACTTCTTTGGAGTAACAAGATAAAAATCTTTACCAAAATCTTAACTTTTGCCTTATTCTACGTTTGTGGAAAAACGACACTAGCAATAAAGAAAAGTATTTAATACATTAAAAGTTTTAATACAAAAAAATACAAAGAAATATAATCTTGACTATAGCTAACCTCAGAGTGTCGGTTTATTGTGACGCTGTGCGCGCGCTTCGTAATAACTTCAGGGTGTCATTTTTTCATGACGGTGTGCGCTCACATCGCAATAATTTACTTTCATCATTTTTTCCTAGCGCGCCAAAAGAAGTATAACTTCAAAAATATTTTTTTGTCTGATTTATATTCAATAAAGATAAATAAATACATAAGCACCAAAAAATTTTTTACCAACATCCTTAATAATTCATGCAGTAAGGGGTAAGGGCAATTATATTACAAATATAAAACATTAAAGTTAGGGCATTCGGAAGTTTTGAAAGTGTTTATATGTTACTTGCTCTTTCGTAAACAAGTTCCACGAATAGTTTTTTGGTGAATATTGCGATCGGTAAATAGTTGAGGCAATATATAGATTTATTATTACTATACATCAAAATCAAATAAACTTTAAAGAAATTTCAACTCTAAAAGACCTTTATTATTTATTAGATGCAAAGCTTTTGCTGGCTTAAATTACATTATTACGAAATGCATATCCACTAATTATACGGTATTCGGCTTATCTGGCTTTATTTTATAATTCAGCTGTATACCGGACAAAAGAATATCCGATGAGATTCTGGACACTTAAAAACTACGTACTATTTGATCGTTAATAAACTATTGTAATATTTTTAATACTTCTTGAAATTTGACATTTAAAACAGATTGCACACTTTTTAGTAAAATTTTAAGTTGAGTTTGGTATTTCAAAGCTTTTTGTAAAACGAGAATTGCTACTAAATTATTTTCATTATTCTTGATTACTGGGTTATTTTACGAATCAGTGGTTGTTTTTACGTTTATGAGTACGAAGGCACTTATGATATACAGTATTTATGATTTTGATACAGAAGTCCTCTTTCAACATAAAACTTTTTAACATCCGTGAAAGGAAGGTTTAATGTAATTCCATATGATACAAACAAAAAATTGCAGTCCCTTTTAATTTTGGGGTTTTATTTACGTTGAAAATCCATTTTTATTTGAATATAAAAGAATCAAATGTTATTTTTGAACGAAACAGTCTTTGTAAACGTTAGCACTCCCTGCAATCGATGAACATATCCGTCATCCGCCGCCATTTGCGAAAGACCCATCGCTGCTCGACAGCGCGAGTGTCACTGGTTTGACTATGTCGAGAGTGTAATTTGTTACTTATCGCTAGAACTGTGAACTGAGTGTTGTAAAATAATCACACAAAATGATTGTGAGATTCATTAGCGTTCTGTGCGTCGGAGTTTTGGTGACTTCGGTGTACAACGCTGAGGGAAACAACGACAATGAAGGTATCGTATATATTTTCTTATACGTATTTATTATGTTATCATTTATCTATGTATTTATTTTTACCGGTAATATTTTATATCATAGTAAAAAAGTAGGTCATATTTATTTATAATTTGTTATGAGTCATTTGACCTGAAAAAGAACCAGTTCATTATTAGTAAGATTCGATATTTAATTTTAGCGAAGATTTACTTTTATTAGAGAAATGGTATGGAAAGGTGTAATATATTATTTGTATTCATTAATTAGTACAAACATTTATAGAACTCTTTTTAGTTGGAAGTACATATGTGGGTGTTAGATCGTAGGACCGGCTTGACAACTTCTTAGTTCATGCACAATGCACACAGGCACAGGCGTGGTGGTGGTCTGACGTGGGTGTGAAAAGTTTTCTCACTATTTTGCTGTTGATTCATTCAGTTTATAGGTAATATTGAATTGTTATCTGATGGGAATGTTTTTTCCTGACAAGAAACAAAACGGTTTTATTTTATAGATAATTTGAAGTTTAGTATTTTTCTAACAAAATGTGCATTGCTTCTAACAATTGTAGATAGAAACACATTCATAGAGTTTACGGATTTTTTTACATCTGCGGTGATGTAATTGATGGTATTAAAGTATAGAGAATGATTATTTTGTCATATTTCTAAACTTGTATAATTATGTAATAAAAACCACTTAAAATGTAGTCTGCTTGTGAATTGGATAATAAAAACCTTGCCAGTTGCTTAGTCATACATAACATTTGATATGATGTTCAAAATCAGTTTACAAATACTAGTTCTGGTAATGCTTTTAATTATGAACTGTTTTATAAATGAAGCAATATACTAGGATGTTTATCAGAATGGTGATAAAGCTTATTTTGATAGTAATCTGGCTCACAACCATCCTGAAGTAGAAATCTGTCATCAAACTTCTGTAGATATGGGCTTGTAGTTGATCTTGAGGGCCAGTTATCTCTAAGCATAGCTTGTCATAGGCCACAGCATCACTCATCAGGTGAGATTTCGGTCAAACGCCTTAACCGATAAAGAAAATGAATCAAAAAGAAAATACTGTGCAGGCTTTTCATAAAATAATTGTTTTATGCAGTGGTGTCAGGAGCATACAAAACTCGGATCTTATTCTAATATTCTTAACTTCTAAATGTTATTATCTTTCATCAACAAATGATTAAATATTAGATAAGATTATATAAATATATAATATATAAATATACACAAATAATAATAATATACATAAATATATAAATGCTCGACTTTAGGGAAAAATATAAGAAATAGTATGGTGCACATATTAAACTGGTGAATATACAAAAGTATATAGATATTTATATATTTTTTTTTTAATAAATATTGGTGCTAGAAAATCTTATTGGAGATGTGGCTAGAAGAAAATAAAATTTCTTATTATTTCTTTTATATCTTTAAGTACATATAAGCAGTGACGGATCTGTCCTAAGGCCCAGGAGGCCCGGGTGGCTGGTACTTACTTCATGGCCTGGGGCCTAGGGAGGCCAACACTGCAAATCCACTACTGCATATAAGTGAATAATATTTTTATACATATATAAGGGTTTGTTATGGTTTATATATTATCTTTGGTTCATGAAGATTTTTTTGCTTATTCTATTATTAAGTAGGATATAGTTAGCATATATGGGATTACTTGCTGACACAGCTTGTCTGTCTTCCATCATATGTAAATTATGTGATTATAGTGTATTCAATTTGTAGACACTACTGACAAAACCCTCAAAATTTGCTACAAAAACTTGTGGAAGCAGTTTCAAAATTTATCAAGGGAAATAAATATACCTGGTTTTTACATTCGCATCTTTTATAGATCTCCTCGTATTCAAATCCCAAAAGAACATGATATTAAAAAAAAATGTTTTACTTAGAGATTACATTACAACAATAGTTTTAGATAATAATTTTATGATCTTTTGCAACACTTTAAAACATATTTCTGTTACAATAATAGTAATATCTTCTACAAAGGCCAAATAGCAATTTATTTATATTTATACTACTTATTCCTACTGTTTTAGAACTAACTTAAAACCCTTTATATTTTTAAGATTAATTTAAGTCGAGTGTATAAACATGGTCAAACTTTGAATGCCTTTGTCCGCAAAATTGAATTTTAGAATTAAGTCTTTTTTTTTATTAAAAGTATGAAGTATCCTTTAGAACACATCCAAGTAGGTGAATGAATTATTTGAAAATGATCTTTAAATAACAATCTGATAAAAAAAAATACAAATACAGGCACTATATCTAATCGCACACCTATCATTATTTCTCGATGAGCAACTTGATTTGGAATAATAAGGAATACATGAGTCAATCAGTTATTATTAAAATATGTAACAATAATTGATGTATAAATTTATCATTTATAATTCTAATCACAATTGTTAACTATCCAAATAAATAAAGATTCATTGATAGATGTAGGGTTGTCAAATTATATGCAGAGATATGTAAATGTGACAACAGAAACTGACATCATCTGAGACAGAGAGAATCATCACGATTATTTTAAGATATTTTGAGAAACTTCTAGGTTCTCATGAGGATATGACTATTGAGAATATCTTAAACTTTTTTTATTTAAGTAGGTCAAGGAGTTCAGAGATAAAAATTATTTTATTAGGAGTGCTATATGAATAAATTTTCCTTCAGTTGTACCAGATTGTGTTGTTGCAGCACCAAACTAATACTTTTATAATGAATCCCTTAAATATATTATTTTGTAATTATAATTAGAGTTAAATGACTAATGATATAATGTATTATACCAATGTAATGAACAACATAGTAATGAAAACATGATTTTACAGTACCCGTCATCTGAGTTGCTACGTCGGACATAAAAGTGAGACGTCGAGCTCACATCGGATTTTTTATCGCTTGTAGAGCGTTTTCTCTATCGCACAGCTCTATCTGTGATAGATATACAAAGTAAACATATCTCAGTCTTTTTGTGACGTGTCAAATTAAATGATTAATACTATATTTTGTTGAATATCTGAAGTCCGTAATTATTATTGACAATAAAAACGATTGATCAGTGTTATCGAAACGAGCGAACAAGCGAGAGTTATCCAACCATCAATATGTGAGAAAGGGAGATTACTCCATGTTTTACTCACAATTAAAATTCACATACGAACAACGAATATTAATTTCTTTATCTTTTATTACTACAAATTCCAATACGATAAAAAATAGCAAATAATAGAATAATTGTACTAGTTTCAGCTTTTGACTACAATATCACCTGAAGCTACATAACAATGTGGTATCAGACGGTAACATGCTAAACCTATAGAGAACTAGCTATTTAGTGCAGTTGCTGGAATACTCGAGCTAGCTTGATGGCATATTTCTAATGGTTAACCAGACAAGCATTGAAACGAAGCACTACTACCATACTATGTTTTCATCAACAAGATTTTTCCTTTATCGAAAAATCAGCTTCATTATAAGATTGGAACTTAGACCACGTCGATCGACGCGGTGCTTAAACTCGCTGCCACTGAAATCGGAATCAAATCAGAAAATTTGACTTTTTGAAAAAACGGTAAAAATAAATTAACCTTATTGAAAACAGATTAGGTTTTTCACGTTCATATAAAAAAAATCTCAATCTCATGTTATTTAATAAAGGAAACTAGATAAAAAAAAATTTAAAAAGTTAGAAAATCTCATGTTAAAGGAATGGGAAAAGTATCGTCATTGAGGCAAGGTTGTACGGTATCGGATTTTTTATTCTTAATCGTTTTTAAGCTGTAAAGTAACGATTCGATTGATACCGAAGTTAAAAACGCCAACTTGGTAAATAGAGGACACCATAATCAATACTTAAACTCAGTCTTACCTACTTCTATACGTCATATTTTCCGTGACCAAGTTTTAAGTTTCACTCCATATAGGTATAACAGAGCTTTCACTACGTATCATGTATGTGTGTCATTTCATGGATATATGTCTTTTACATATTCGGACACGATATTCTAAGAGTCGCTTTAGAGGTATTGTAAAACAAAGTTCGGTGAAGCTGTAAAGACTTTTCCAGGTCAGTAGCGTTTTCATTTCGAAAAAAAGTATTGTAAAACGTATATCTTATTAACGATTTATTTAGCTACAAATGTTAAATGTAATTAAAATGTAATATCGCTATATTTTACTGTATGAAATACCGCCGCAGAATAATTTCGTTGGAAATGTAATATCACCGTTGCGTCTACAAAATTCGCTATGTAAATGTTTTACTCTTGTTTCAACTGATATTAAAATTCAAAAATTAATTATGCAGTAGATTTATATTCATTTGGAATACTAAAACTATTTTTACTCCATTGTTATTTGAGCTAAAATTATTATTAATAATAAATTACATAATTAGTCTAACAAACACACTGAAACAGTGTTAGTTATATTAAAGAAATAGTTTGTTCAGTCTGGTTTTGTTACTTGAAACGTTAACTCATTTTTTACCTTTTGTATTTGCAAACATGACATTTAAATATATGCCTGTATCACTATTTAGACATATAGTGACAATTCTCTGTTAAAATTAATTAAATCAGAGATTGTCAAACGTTTTTTCTCATAAATCATTTTCTAAATTTAGCTGGTTCCGGTGGAACCTCTGCAGCTACATTTATAATATATTTCGTATACTAAAAAAAATTTGAAGACTAGATCTATCTATAGATATTTGCATTTAAGTAAATGTCATGCAGGCTTATAAGCACATACACCACAACTCCTATTTCGTCCCTTTGCACGTCTGAACAAGCGTTGCGTTATAGCACCGGCGGTGCTTTACAAGTCTCAACACGTACTGAATATGGAATATGTAAGTTTTTAAAAGTAACCGTTGCTGTCCTTGTAAAAATATTATCTGCCTACATTGATAGGTACGATAAAGCTAACATTTTAATTCTTCACTATCGAAAGCAGATACATTTTCGTAAACTCCTGCTTACGCATTGTGAACCTCTCTTTTATTTGTCACGCCAACGTAGACGCCCATCGAGTCTCCCGTGGATCCCCAGGGGTCGACCTGGACCACTTTTGAAACTAATGCATTAAACAGTTAACGCTTATGGGTGGAAGATAATATTATTTTGTTAAAAGTAAGATTTCTTACATAGTGAAATTGTTGACGTAAAGCCTACTATATCATATAATATACTGGTCGTTTGTTTTAATAGCTCGAATCCTACGTTTTTATCATATTAAATCATGTTATCAGGTTGTATACGACATAGTCGATGCAGTCAGGATGCCAATAACACTAAGTAAATACTTTCACTCTTTATTTGCCTAGAGTTACGGCTTACAGTACAATTTACAAAAGAATGCGTAGATAACACTGACATCTTGCCTTTTATAGACCGAACTATATAATTTATAAGACGAACTATATAACTCAAACCAATTACCATTTACTTATAATTCTGCTACATGTTTTAAGTAACACAAAGATAATAATTAATGAACAAATTAATATTATTTACGTATATCAATTCTATATAAAATCATTGTTATATAATTGTTATTTATGCATCTGAAATGTGTATGTGTGTAGAGTAGAGACATCTAGTCCTCTATAGGTCAAACTATTGAAGTCAAAGCAATTACTATTATTATCATACAACTAATGTTGTGCAAGTAATAAATGAACAATATCAATTCCTATTGAAATGACTCATTGAAATCTATATAATTATAATAATTCTCATTTATGTATCTGTAATAAAATGGCGTTAGTGTTAATGTGTCTCTCTTATATGTTGGCGCTTGGCGCTAGTATCAATGCGTATCTCTAATATGTAGCGCTAGTATCTCGAGTCTTGAATGACGAGCGGTACCGGAAGTGGGTAGCTAACAATCAATATAATAATGCAGGTCTGATTTCTATTCTAGACCTCATAGTTCTGTTGCCAAATTTGCACCTTGTTTCTATTATGTATGGTACGAAGATATGCATGAATTGTTTAATATTTTAGAGTGTGTTGTGCGGTAGTAAACAAAATACTTATATATATATATATATAACTAATGATCTATTTTAATGAAATACTGTTAAGGGCAGTTTTGATCTACATAACATGTACAACGTTTGTAATGTATTGAATTAGATAAGGAATAATACTGTATTGTATAAAATATCTTGGTAAATAATACACAATTTATTTTTGTAAAAAGATAAAAGTGGTTACTGACGGTTATACTTTAGATATAAATGTATACCATCGCGGATTTTGTCGATCTTTTTAAGATTTAGAGTTCTGCAGTATATTAATTTGATCTATCTCGTAAGGTTTAGCCAGCGTTTGCGATTTAAGTGCACAAAATATGTTTGTTACATCACATTATAAATCTTTGATTTTTTCGGTTTTTCTTGTATTATAATATGTATGTATTATACATATAAACCTCCCTCTTGAATCATTCTATTTCTTGCTGAAAACTGTATTAAAATCCGTTGAATAATTTAAAATACCTAAGGGACCAGGTAGCTGAAGTGACTTCATTTTATACTATGTAAAGATTCTTCTGTCCGTATGTGACTGAACTCCTCCTAAACGGCTAAACAGATTAGGATGAAATTTTTTTGTGAGTGTCCAGGTAGATTAAAAAATGGTTTATAATTAGACCCGGTAGATGTCGTCGTGGTTGTTTTTTCTATTATTATCAAGAACTCTACATACATGTTTCTTGAAAATTATTAAGATCATAATACGTGAAGGTATATAAATCAAGTTCGTAGTAGTATTCTGTAATCATTTCGATAAATGTACATATATCCTCTTGATTTCTATAAATATATGGTCGATCACGTAATATAGCATAATTCGCACATGTCAATTTTTTCCGTTCGTAATTTTATTTAGTCAAGTTAGATTTGAATTCTGAATTAAAACATAGTAAACACCGTAATTTGAATATCTATTAAATGATTAACATTTTGCGTTTTATAATACAACAGATAACAAATATTCACGTTTCTCTCAACTGACCGATCATATCATAATTTAAGTCTCGCGCCGAATTAATAAAGACATTTGCATAAATTCATGTTTTGCAGATGTGTGGCCAGGTGTCTCGGATGTCCTCGGAATCCTTTATGCTGATAGTAATTTACATAATAATATTATGTAGAATGTCTCGATGTGCAGCACATGTTCGCACATATGTGAATATATATACCTTTTAACAGGGAGCAAGCCGGAGGAATGACTCACCCTGCGTATCCCGCTTACCGGTACCCGCTGCAAACGTCACCTTATTCAAATTATAAATAGAATTACGCAACGTTTTATTTTTGTATGATTTCTTGCAAACAGTAATTAACGATCAAAATTCATAAGAATGGATGTTTTATATGTAACAATTATAGATTTCAACACTATTTCACCGGTCACCAAATGAGTGGTTTTCATGCACGGCATTTCACTGCTGTACATTTATTTATTTGAGAACTAACAAAATCTATACTAGGACAGTCTAGTACATAAATTTAGAAATATTGATTACACAAGTGTAATCCTAATTATAGGTATTTACTACGTATTGTATAGTACAGCAAATAATTTAATTAAAAGTTAAAGCATACGAGGTGTGTTCAAAAAGTAAGGTGACTTTTCAAATTTCGCGAGCAACGTACTTTCGATTATCGATTTTTTTTTATGTTGGTACACTCTTTCCGAACATCTGTACCAAGTTTCAAGTGTATAGCATTTTTTGTTTGGTTGTGAGAGGCGTAAAGGTTATAAGTGTTTTGCGTGCTCGGCGATTTCTTGCTATCGAAAAATATGGATCAAAGGATTTGCATTAAATTTTGTGAAAAAAAATAAAATAAAATGCTTCGAATCACTTGAAAGGTTGACAGTGGCATACGGTGAAACTGTTCTGAGTAAAAAAAAAATGTTTACAAGTGGTACAAACTCTTCCAAGATGGCCGGGACGATGCCAATGACGAGCCTCGCTCTTGTCGCCCAAGCTCACTGTTTTCGTCGATTACCATGGCGTAGTGCATCAGGAGTTCTTACCATATGGTCGTACGGTCAATAAACAGTATTATCTTGAAGTTATGCGCCGTTTGCGAGAAGCAATACGAAGAAAACGTCCAGAATTGTGAAAAAACAATTCATGGCTTTTGCATCACGATAATGCCCCTGCTCACTCATCTTTGCTTGTGAGAGATTTTTTGGGCAAAAACAACACCACAATCATGCCTCAGCCACCATATTCACCGGATTTGGCCCCATGTGACTTTTTCTTGTTCCCAAAACTAAAGAGACCTATGAAAGGACGGAGATTTGCAATGACTGAAGAGACAAAGACTGCATCGCTGGAAGAGTTCAAGGCTATACCGAAAAGTGCTTATGAGAAGTGCTTTGAGGATAGGAAAAACCGTTGGCATAAGTGTATTGTATCTGAGGGGGATTACTTTGAAGGGGACAACATAAATATTGATAAATAAATAAATATTTTTTCTTAAAAATACAAAGTCACCTTACTTTTTGAACACACCTCGTAACTAACTTGCGCGATTCTAATTTTCTTTTTTTTTTCTTAGAATACTTAAATATACTTAATTTAAATTGGTTGTGAGACTATTTGTGAAGATGTATTTTACTGCATGTTGCCATTAGACTATACTAGGCTCTATTTTATTGTAAATTAACATGGTCAAGTCTACGGGTAATTAATAGTTGGTTTTATATTTTGAAATAAACCCATCGCGACCCTCAATAATAAAATTGTTTTTAACATCGATGTTTCTTTCATACTTATTCAGTAAAATGATAAAATAATACAGATATAATCGTGAACGTGTCCATTGTAATTTTAGTGTACTTTGTACTAGACTTTATAATATAATAAACATAACGACATCGTTCGAACACTAAAGGTTGCACGGAGGCGGCAACACGCGTTACGCGATTCTCGCATAAAATATTGGCAAAGCGGTCCTCACGTACGATCGTTTCCTGGAAGGGAACGTTCTGCTCAGTTAAATGCCGTTTTTATTTTCTCGAAAGATGCGAATTCAAATAACGTTGAAGCGGTCGATTACTATAGTGTTTTTAAAGTGAATTTATTATATGTATTCCGTAGTCTAATACACAGATTCAAATTAAAATTTATAGTTCAATATTTTGTCTACTATTGATTTAATTACAATTAGTTGGTTATCTGTACCTGTATTATTAGTGCCTACATTTCATAAAATTCTCCATTCAGATATAATACACATAGAGATATTTATGTTATGTGTAGATTATTAGATGATCTCAGATTATGAAATATTTTGAAATTCTGCTCTCAGTCTGTCAAAACTAACAAGATATTCATTGATATTTGATGACCATGTACTTATAAATTGAAATCTTTTCATTTATTTACCTCGAGGCTTTCTTTACTTCTGGAATCCTCAAAAGTGTCTTTATTTCATAGCTTATTTAAATAAGCTGTAAATGTGAATACAGATAATAATGCGGCATCGGTACTCCTAACGCTACCATTTGATTCGTAAAAAGGATCATTTCAGTCCTTTTGAGTAATACAGGAAGGCCCTTTTCGTTGTAGAAGTTTACGTAAAATCCTTTGGTTGAATGTCAACCCTTGTCTGTATGATAAGACGGTTCTTATTCATGGTTTCATATATTTTAAATATTCATTGATTTATTCAAATGTGTTGTCGGTTGGAAAATTTATTTTCCTTTGTTAGATAAAGTTAAATGTTATGTGTTTTGTTTAATTACTGACGGATTAATTCTTTCTCACAGTAACTGGCTTAATTAAACACTGTGGTTATTTCAAGTAAAGTTCTAATTAAGCCCAGAAATGGGATACGTTTATCCGTTGGAAAACAGTATATATGTTCATACAGTGATTTTGAATAATTTAGCTTCATATTATTAACTCGCTGTGCCCGCGACTTCATTTGCGTGAAACCTTATGTTAAAAATAGGGATTAATAAAACCATCTGAATGTATTAAGTCTAATCACTATCTACCTTTCTCTTGTACTTAAGTCGCGTCGTCATTAATTTACAATAACTTTTAATGGAGTGAACCGATTTTAATGAAACAAATACTGCATTTTATTCGAGGATATGCTTTACGATATTTCTGGTTGTTGAGATTCTATCGTAAGCACAGACAGTACTTTAGAAGTGATGCGTGAAACACTTGAAACATTTTGTTTTCACAAAAGTCTAAAAAGGTACAGACACGTTCGGTTTACATTCTTATTATATGTATAGGTAGATTAAAGCTGTGAATTTATGCTCAAAAATATTACAGGATTTGAAGGCTTGAACTTACGCAATCTTAATACTCTATCTCTATTTATTTGTCAATAGAGAAACAACATAATTGGTGATAGTCTATGTCATACACGGTGTCGAAGTTTCAGAATTTTTATCAAAATGTTGACTTGATAAAGTTAGTTTTTCGTTGGTAACCAGTTGTCGATTTGGTTTTGAAGATAATGTACTGAATCCGTAGATACTAT
This sequence comes from Antheraea mylitta, assembly GCA_014332785.1. NCBI lineage: Eukaryota > Metazoa > Arthropoda > Insecta > Lepidoptera > Saturniidae > Antheraea > Antheraea mylitta. The sequence goes on from JACEII010000133.1 coordinate 298,555, forward strand.
TTCATCAGGTAATCGATTCTGGCTTAGTAACACTCTATTGCCTGATATCTTCTCTTATTTTAGTCTTACTACGTGTAAGATATAGGTGGTACAAACATGTGAATTTTTAAAAACTTGCTTTACTTTCCTTTGTTCATTTAGAGCAATTAAGAAACCTTTGTTGTATAATTTAGAGGGTTTTATGTATATAAAAATGTTTTCCACAGTTTTAAGCTTGAAATTCGTTATTACATTATGTAAACAGTAAACGAGTCCGACATCTACAACATTGTACGGTTCTGATACAATAGAATAAAGTTGGCCATTGTTTCTTCACGATCGACTTTACGACTGTGCCCGGGCGGGTTCAGCTAACTGCGAATTTTATGCTAATTTCCTAACTTTGAATAGTTTCATGTGTTACATATTTTGAACACTTTAGGCTTTGTTAACGTTGTTACCATAGAATCCTTTACAAATGCTTTTATGAAATTAATGTTCTCTTGTTGATCGTGTATTGTTTTGTACGGCTCAAGTATTTCGATGTAATTCGGGGCTGTTTTGTGTTATTAATGGACTAATATAATATTTTGCATTTTCGAAAACGACCATTCCGAATTTCATTTGGTTGGGGCCTCGGATGCTTGCACAGGATGAACTTTGGTGTGTGTTACACAGTTATATACGTTTAACTATTTCATGTCTTTTATATATTTGGTATAAAGTTGTTGTTCGTATATTTCTGTATTTAGTCGTTTTCGCAATGGTTTAAATGTGTATGTATTAATTACGTGAGAAGATCAGTGGAGGAGAAGATTAAACCGAATCTCACTAATCTCACATGGGGGAGAGATGGGGTTCCAACAAATATCATGTCATTTTTTTTGGGCAAAAATAGTATAAAAATGTGAACAAATCAGATGAATTTAGAGTAGACTAAAATATGCCGAAATCTGACACAATTCGTCTATGTATTAAAAACTAGTACCTGGACGACCGAGCCTAGCTTGGTTGTTTAAAAAACATTTTTAAATTAAAATTAACTGTTAGGTTTGCCTCACAAAATTAGCATTACTTTTACAAAAAAAAAGAAGAGTTAAAAAAGATATCTCTTTTGCTGTCACTCGGATTCGAACTGGAGTTAATGGATTTTCGAAGCAGCCGATTTCCATCAGAGTTATTTTTGTTTTAACAGCGGCGGCGAAAATAACCTTCATATATATATATATGCTATAGTTTTTCATTGCCTGAAATCTCAATTAAAAAAAGTTTTCTATGAATAAAATTTAGATCGATTTATCGTCCCCGAAACTACCTACATACTAAGTTTCACGGAAATCGCTGAAACTGTTTCCGAGATCCTGAATATATACAAATATAAAAATATACAAGAATTGCTCGTTTAAAGGTATTAGATTCGATGAATAAGTGTAAAGTTATTTATTATTGATGTATCGAAATGTAATGCAATAATCATTGTAATTAAATGTAATAATAATAAAAAGTAAAACATAATGCGTTTTTTGAATAAATCAAAAACATTTTTATTCAAAATACAAATTTTGAAAGACCTCGCGTACGATTAGAGGGGGATATGTCGAGAAATCTCACGAGATCTCATTAGGAGGAGAAGATTGTTTAAAACAACCCTCACGTAATTAATGAGCGCTCTCAATGAAAGTTTTAAGTTGCAAGTTAGAAATCAGAAAAAATAATGTATTAAAATAATTTCCCATAACTCACATATGTTACAAATATTTGGGTATATTTTTATACAAAAAAAAAACTGACGTATCACGACATGATGCCCTTCGCATCTGTTAACACACTCTTCATTTTTATGGAATCGGGTGTTGACGTGAACGGTCAGTATGAACACGTAATGAACACCGGTTATTTCAAACAAACGGACCGATCCATAATAACATTATAGTGTTTGTTTAAATTCCGCTATAGGGTTTATATCTGCAAGCGTTGCTCGCATCGGAGATGTGTTTAACTGTTAGGTTAGTTGATTCAATGTAAATTGTACGATGTCATTCCGGTTCAGTCCTTGTTCCTGTATCTCCGTTGAAATAGTATTTTCTTTCAGTTGGGATCGTGGGTAGAAGTGCCTTTTGACATGTTTTATTTAAACTTTACTAGACTACGTAATCTATACATATATGTAATAAGAATGTAAATCTAAGTATCTGTATTCTTTAGATTTTTATTGGAGGTATCTAGGAATGTAGTATAAGTAATAGAATACATTTCAATCATTAAAAACAATGTTTTGTCTATCGGTTTGTTAGGACACGCATCATTGCTAAACCTTTTAAACTACCTTTTGCGCAACGCAGTGGAAGCTCTCAAAAGAAAAAAAAAATCCGAAGCCATTGGTTTTAGCGTGATGATACTATAAAGTCTTCCTCGAAAAACGAGCTATGTAACACTGAAAGAATTTTTCAAATCGGACCAGTAGTTTTTGAGATTAGCGCGTTAAAGCGAACAAATTCTTCAGCTTTGTAATATTAGTATAGATTGTTACTATTTCAATTGAAATACCTCGTATGATCAGTAAATGTTGTATGTCGTACAGGATATGGCGGGAATACTCCCGCGTTCATAACTGGTACAGGGTCTTTCGCTTGGTACCCAATTCAGAATACCACTCTACTAAAAGTACTAACGAGAAATATGGTAGGATTTATAATAGAAAATACTTACCAAATAGTCAATAGTAATTTGTTGTGACGTGTTTATTTAACGAATGTTCTTTATATTGGAATTTATGTAATTTTACCATATCGAAGGAAATACCGAATTTCCATTGAAATTGTCTCTATGAAATTCACGGCGCGACGAGTTCGATTTTAAACGGCAAATAACCTACAACCGGTTGGCAGCGTTTGCAGTAAAAAACTTTTTTACAAATTGCCAATTTACGGTACACAGTCGACCCGACGCTGTGCGCGCTACCATTGATTCCCATCCCCTATATCGGCTGTGACATCTTTTTTTATTCTTTCAATACGGACTTTTATCGTTTTGTACTGTGTCTGGTATTTGATGTTTTCCATTTTAGCTTATAAGTACTTGATAATTAAATCTTTGAAATTCCATTAAATAGATTTATGTGTTATATAATTTACGGAATATAATGTACTTATGTTTACGTGTGGAACAGATTTGATTTTTAATAAAGATCTCTAAAAATGATTAATAAATTTTTATTAGCATCATATTACTTTGTTTAATATGTATTATAAGATAATTTCAAATCAAGGATAATTTGTATTATTATAAAAACTTGGATATTACCGAGAGTTGTGCTTGTCACACAAAAGTTAATTACGTGCGGAGAACCCATAATTTCACGATTGGTACACAATGGTAGAATTACTATCACTGTACTATGGAGCCTTTGAAAAAATATGGTCTTAGTAAAGTTCTTATTACTCTAATAATCAGTAGGTAGCGTGAGTTAGAGTACATATTTTCCATATTAAAAATAAACAAGTAAAACTACAATGTGTGAAAAAAAAACAAACAAAAATATAACTGTATTTGCTATTGGTACAGAGCAGTGGGTTAAACAAGCTAGGTGAAAATGTGCAATCAGTCCAAACGCCCCGTTTTACGTCCTTTTTTTATCGCTCCTTTTACAGCCTGACGAGTCGCAAAGTGCCAGGTGCATGCATTAATTATAAGTCTGCATTTGTACTAGTGATGTCCACATTTATTCGATAATATTAGTTGAATCGAATGTGATGTAGGAAATATTGATTTTATTCACAATATTGTTTATTTATTTATTAGAAACACTGATGAAATTCATAATAACACAGTCCAATACATACATTTAGAAAAAATGACTCTATACAAGTGCAATCTTAATGGTAGGTATTTTATTGCATGGTAGAACAAATTGCTTAATTAAAAGCAGAAACTAACTTAACAAAATATACGACTCTATTTATCTTTTTTTATCTTCACTTAAGTATATCTCTTTATATTTACTAAGACTGTTTGTGAAAATGTCTAGATCTGAGGCTTTGGATTTAGCATTATAATGCGATAAAATTCTATTCAATGGACAATATAGGTCTATCTTTGTTCGTAACAAAAATATTTAAACGTTAAGCTCTAGGCAGTTTCACAGTTATATTAACTCTACTTAGTAGTTCAGGTGCATCCAAGATTCCATTCATTGTTGCATGTGTTTGTTTTAGATGGCCTAATTCAAAACGCGGTTTGATTTTTACTGTTTCTGTCTTACAAAGTTTTAAAACCGAAGAATGTGTAGCGAGTATTTAATATTTATTGATTGTCAATATTTATGATTTGCCATATAGCTGTATTTTTCTTAGTGCATTCTCCTTTCTATATTATGAAGTAGGAGAGTAACAGGTACTATAAAGGCCTAGCTCTATCTATCAAGTAATGAAGCGAAACTGCATGATGTTTCAGGGTTTGTTTCTAAGTCTGCCTGGCTAGCTACCCTTAAAACCCTCAAGTTGAAAATCAGTCAAGCATCTGTTGGTGTATTCCAACAATTGCACATGAGAGTCAGTCCCCTCTAGGTGTAGCGTGTTTACCATCTTAGACTACTTCGTCACTTAACATCACATGAGACTATGATCAAACGATAAAATGTAAAAAGCTTTAAGATGATTACCACCGATTCTTTATAGATCTTTAATTTACGCCGTCATTTTTGGGTAGCATTGTGTTCACTGTCACGCACAGTACCGTCACTCTATTGTGCTGTTTAATAAAAAAATAATTTGGAAAGTGCTAGAGCTACTAACGTATCTTGAACAAGTGACAACGTTAAAAACTTCAAACGATAATGTATTTGCTCTTAGTTAGTACATATGTCATGAGAGCATGTGGCTATCACGCGGAACAGACACACTACCTTTATTTTGTTCTATTTAAGTGTGTCTTTAATAGTATTAATTAAAAAAAAATAACGTAACATAACTTATTGATATAAATTATTATAAATCGATATGAAAAAAGATTGTCGCACATCTCTAATCGTAACGCCCATCTTATACATACATCCTATATTGACGATTTTTTTCGTTTTCTGCATGTGCCAGGTGGAATACAATAAGTATCAAATAACATTAGGTTCAATTTATGCTTATATTCACTTTTTTCTTTAATTATTGTCATAGAAAATATTGTAGGGTCTAAAACTAATACATTAATTGTTCTATGAAAGTAATATATAATTTTTAAAATCTATATGTTATTTAGTATATACAAGCTCAAGTTATTAGTTTATACAATTATTATTCCAAACATTACAAGCAATTATTAATATTAATTTATGCAAACATGAAACTAAAATGGTGTTCGATGTAGAATAAGTGAGATTTGGAGAAATCAATAAGATTTGGTTAATATATTTAGCAAGTGAGATGTAGGCGTGCGTAGGGGGAAGTGTTGATTGGTCTGTTTGTTTGCGTACAAATTAACATTATAATATTTATAGGATGTTTACACGAACGCCTATGTATTGTGAGTGAGACTCATTTTGTTATCCACAAGATTTAAGATTAGTAAAATGCGCTCAGTGCTGACTCATTTATTCTTTCGAATCTTCCATTGAAAGTGGACCATATAATCATAATTATATTTTAGATATATAAGATTTTTATTCATTTACCAAAAAAAGTTATATTCAAATTTCTTGTAGTGTTATGGTGTGTCAATCGCAAATTATTTTTTTGTGACAGTATTAAAAAACATGGCCCCATTCGGAGATCGACTAAAAGTAGTTGGACATTTTTGACACTATAAAAATCAATAATAATTGATACATCCTCTTTTTAACCGTCGAAAAAAACGGAGAAGGTTCTCAATTCGTCGCGTATATTTATTTTAATGTATGATCACGCATAACTTTTTACAGTATAGTCCGATTTTAAAGATTCTTTTTTTATTGGCAAAGGGTTTACTCCGAAGTTCGTCCCATTTAAATTTGGGGAAAAAAATTCAACCCTAAGGGTATGAAAATCGAGAATGATTGATTATTCACGCACTGATTATGTGTATGACCGCGCATAACTTTAGACAGAATAGTCCGAATTAAATCATTATTCTTTGATTTGAAAGAGTATACCCAGAAGTTGGTCACATATACATGTAAACATGAAAAAAGTAACCCGAAGGGTAGGAAAACAGGGCATGCTTTATAATTCAGCTACTGAGTTGTGTATTACAAATAAATTAAGCATGTAGTAATTAGTAAGATCATATCCACAAAAAATTATAAAATAAAAACTTTTTAACAAAAAATTAAACCGCCGAAAAAACTGCTTCGGAAGCGCTCGGCATGCAAGGGTTGTGTCACGCTGCGCCGCCGCCGCGCAACATGCTTTACGTAATTCATTAATTTGCTTGTTTGGCGCCGACTTAAAATTACTTAGGTATACTTACATTAGTTTAAGAACTTAGTTATTAAGATGAATAAAGTAAAAGGTTTATTATTTTTTGTTTTTCACTTTATTCGGCGGTTTAATTTTTTGTTAAAAAGTTTTTATTATATATAAATTTCTTCTGTACGTGTGTATGTCACAGAATTCATGCTAAACGGATCCAACCGATTTTGATGACATTATGTGTGCGTGTTCCAGTGGATTCGAGAATGGTTTAGGTTCACAATATGTTCCGGAAGGTGGTGCTGCGGTCTGATAATAGGCTTTTTTATTATCAAGAAGGGACAACGTCCGCATGGACCGCTACAATTTTATAATTTTCTAGAATATTACAGAAAAAAATTAAGTGACGTCCAGACATGTACCTTCAGTAATATGAAGTTTATTTCACATAAAAATACTTTGTTGTATCATACAAATTGAATAAAGAAATTAAATCTTATAAACGGAATTACTATTTGGTAGTCATCAGTCATAGGGTGATCTGGGCAAACATAATGGACAGACGGGTCCTCATTGTATTTTACTTAGTTTGATAATACATTCATAGATTGCTGATTTAAAGCAGGCCCTAGGGAACAAATTATTTAGCTCGCTGTTTAAAAATTAGTTGATTTATTGCGACATATGGTATAACTGTATTTATTTTGTTAAAAGTTTATAAAAGCACAATCTGCGACGTGTGCAATCTTTCAGTAGAACTGACAATTTAATGATATCTATGTGTAGCCAGCAGACTGAATGACAAAAATCTATGCGATTAAAAGAGGGTGTAGGATATGCAGGATTCTTCATCATTTCATACATGTCTGTGGTGGGACATCGCTTTATGTTGTTTGTTTAAACGAGGCACAAACTCTTAAACACAAAAAACTTACAAACATCCGAAGCATTGCGAAGGTAGAACATTTCACATAAATCATTAAGATTTAAAAACCTCATTTATATTATCGTGGCCCTTGAGGTAAACATTTGGCAGTCTAATCTCGGGATGACACGTCTAGATAAATATGAAAAATACATGAGATAAAGTATATCTATACTCGGCAAGTGAAAGTTGGTGAATTCATCTCAAATAGGTAATGAAATGAAACACATAAATTTTCTTATTTATTTGTCGTTTCAATCCACGTCCACCTACTGTGAAACGAGGTGTTTCCTTCCGTTATGTCAATAGTTTTGGGTTTTCTATATTCACAGTAACTTTTGTAGTATATTTTTAGAAATATTTGACGTCCAATAGGGAGACCACCTGTTTTCCCACGTATTAAAATTTATTTATTCTCAGAGTTTATTTGTTGATAACTGCCACGACTGCCAGCGGACTGCCGTGTGGAACGTAATCTAAAAAATCATATTAATATATTAGTCAATTTACTTATCTACTTTTCTCTCGTACTTTCTTCGTCATTAAAACTACAATAACTGTTGATGAGTGTACCGATTTTAATGAAGCTAAGACTAAATTGTACTCGAGAATATGCTTTATGATTTCCTTGGTTTTACTTGGCAGTACTTCAGCAACAATGTGTGTTCAAACAGTTCTGTTTGTTAATAGACATACAGATAGATAAACAGACATTTGTAAAAATGTTTGAATTGTTTTTTTATTACTTATTCTAAGACTCCTGCAACAATTTTTTCTCAAGTTCATTTACATTATTATTATATGTAAAGAACATCGTTATCTTCTATACAAGGAGAGTTAACAATCTTACAAAGTTTATCCGCAATTTGTAAAAAGGTTACTTTATGATATATAGTATTTCGGTCTTTTCACTCGGCAAATGATTTTAAATTTGTTACAAAATTTTTGATAGTTGCTCCGTATCTAGATAATAAAGGACGAAGGGGGAGCATAGGCCGGTACGATGTGATCAGGTCGCGTGTAGATTCAACGATCACCGGGCATTGTGTTCAACCTGTTTCTATAGCGATAAAGAGCTCGGGGGAATTGTTGACTCCTTATCGGGAACTCTGAAGGCTTTATATTATGTCTGTTCGGTTGAACGCGTTTAGATATGAGCTTTGTGATCGTCGTATGTAAATTGTTATGTTAATTGTATAGGAAGATTCATTTAAAGCTGATGATGCGATTCAATTATAATACATCATATGTAGAAAGACATTATTTCAATTTGCTAGAGGAATTGTATTTATTGCTTATTCGTAGAGATAGGTTAATTTCTAATAGGATAGTCATTTTAAGGTAGACAATGTTTGTTTTGTGCAATCTGTTTGTACTACTTAACTAGTTATACTATAAGGAAGATTACCAATTTCCAAATCATATTACCGTATTTAAAACTTTCAGAACGAATAAAATGTTTCTTATAATAAAAATACGAAAGAATTCAACTATTGTACAATCCAATAAAACAGTTATTGAAGGCAAACCATCCCTATGTATTTCCTGTACCAAAAATAACATTATAGCTTCACCAATATTGCTTATTAAATGCATCTTTCTCGATCTGACTACGCTATTGACCTAGCAAGGTCTTAACAGCTTCACCGGACTACAGGCGAATTCTTAAATGCATCATTTTATGAAATTGTATTTGCGTGTTGAAACATAGTATTGTTAACAGTAGAACCGAGATGCAAGTCGTGCATCGTGTAGTGTTTCATCAAACCGATAGAGATGCTGACGTCAGTTGACACAAAAGATAAAGTAGAATGTGCGTTCAAGAAACGCTAAGACCTAGATAGACAATATATTGCGAAATTCTCGGTAATCTGCTCGGATAATTTGCAAACTGTGGATTACTAAGAAGTTTTGTTTATAATATTTATGCTAGGTATTTTGTATACCAGGTCAATGGTATGATACAAAGTTCTTCTCAGTTATCCGTAGCTAATGGCAATAATAGGTCATTAGGTGAAGCATTATTCGATTTCTTGCTGTTTGAAATCTACAACTAACTAGTATTAAGATTAGTAAGAGCTCTCTTTAAGATAGTTACTTTATAATCATTGCATTACTTTTAAGTATTTGTATTTTGACTACTTGTGTTTAATTTATATCTTCATATATTTATTACAGTTATTTTTGAAGCGTTAGTGTATGGTATAACAATAAATAAACATATAACAAATTGTTTGTAAATTATCTACTAATTAAGTTATAAGTCGAATTATTTCGGATAACAAATAAAACAAGTTAATATAACTTATGAACCGGAAAATATCGATGCTATAATATTTACACTAAAATCAGAAACTTAAAGCCACAAACAATCTATTAGAGATTGTACGGTTGTTTCATAAGTAGTAGGTAGGGTCAGAATCCTTAGAAAGTGTTAAATTTCAGAGTTTTGTTTGACCTGCAAAACTTGGTCGTTACCGAACGTTCGAGACAAGATAACCATGTAACAAACAAGCTGCTCTTTCAGCACATTCAAGATACATTGTAACACTGATTTTTACACTAATTATTGTTGATTTAGTACATATTATGTTCTGGTTTTTTATAAATTCCTCTATACGAGACAGTAAATTAAATATTTGTATTTTATTCAAAGGTCCCTCACTAAGATTGTTATGTAGTCAATATTCTGTGTGAAATGTTTGAAAATTGGTGATGTAATCAAAGAAGTCCAGAATCAATAATATGGATACGTTCATGGGCGCAAAATTTCGTTACATAATAACAGTAACTTAAAATTCATAAAGGAGTTGTCATCGTTGCGGAAATTTCGAGAACCTAGAAGTTCTATTTGATTGTGTTAGAGATACCAAAAAAAAAAAAACTAATTTTAACTTGTAATACGAAGGTATCGTCGTAACAAAACGTTTGATTTCTCTATTTCCGTCCGACCCTCAAGTTATTGCCTCGGATTTTCATTCCAAACCTCTCCCAAAATAACCTCGTCTCGAATGAACTGCTCATTTTTTGTCTGGCGTTTTCACAAAACCTGGTGACTAATTCTGCAGACCTTTATCAAAATTTTAGTAAAACCTTTTTAGCTTTAACCTAATATGCTCTAATTTTCGGGTTATATTGAAACTTTGTGTTATTCATGTTTATTTTTTATATAGATTTTCTCTTTAATATTCCTTTTCTTGAACTAAGTTACGTTGTATTAATTTAACTACTCACAGATGTGACGCGTTTCAAGGTTGTCATGATTTGGTGATTAAGATTTTTACTAAATTTCTCTTAATTTCTTGACTGTAACGAACTGAAGTATTTTTATTTTCTACTACCTTTTGTTGAGAGTTTCACTCGCGTCAATTTGGATCTGTCTTATCTCTCGGAAGTATTACATTTTCCCTGAAGTACCTGAAGTCGATGATCGATTAAGTAGTAGTTAAAGCGTGTAAGCTTAACACGATTACATTTATAATATTAGTAATGACTTTTATAAATGACATGTATTTTACGAGGAATTGGCCCATTGATACGACTATAGATTCTGTTCACGGAAATGTCCAAAACTCTACTTACGTGTCATTTATCTACGATTAATTACTCTGAAATGACAGTCACCAAACTTGAAAAGTTTACATCTATTGAATTACTTGTTTATTTTTTACTAGACTACAAAACGTTGAAACTGCTTTGGTTTTGGGTTTTGAAAATACTAGATGCTTCATAGAAATGAAAACAAATGAGACTTGGTTTTATGTGCTCTGTTTTGAGTCAGAGGTCTTACATAAAAATGTATATAATTTTCTATTGTGTGAATCATTGTACTGAGAAGAAAGTATTTTTCAAAGTAAAATTACATAATATAACAGTAAAGGCCCTAAACGTTTGATCTCCTTCTTTTATCTGTATTTCTAGATTATCGTCTTGGATGTTTTCGTCGACCCTTTACAATGTGATCCCGATTCAAATAAAAATTCCACCTCTTTTTGTCTGCCCTTTTCTTAGAACCTGTTGAATGAAATTTTCTGACCTTTTTCAAAGGAATTCTACACCTACATCGAGATGTATTTCTTTGGTATGATGAGATCCCGACTTTATCACTTTATATTGCATTTATTACGTTTCTGTACAATATATTATACCTATCGAAACATATTATTGATAACATTTGCTTTCCAAATATTGCTTTTTTAAATATTTTAAGATAACTTGTATTGCTATATTTCTAGCGATTGTGATTTGGTTGAGTTTTTAAAACATCTGTCTTTAAACTAATATTTAATTTGGATAGATTTAGATGTTAGCAAATTGTGAACTTGCTCAACGGAAAATACCATTTACCGATTGATAGTTTTCGTATAATAAAAAATGCCATAACACGTCTTTTGGGAGTTTTTGAAGGGATCTTGAAGTGTCATGCAGTGGATTTTATATTTTATGTATATGTTATTTGACTCCATATTGAGTAAGAGTGAAGTGGGTGGGAAATAATACCACGGAGCGTGGATTCTAACAATAACTGCCTGGGAAGTTCTAATAAGGAAGCCACCATCCTGTTAGAACATTGAAATGATCGTAAGAAACTTAGACACCTATTCGACAGTGACAGTAATAATCTACTAGGGGCGCGTTCCATTAGACGTTCACAACGCTCACAACACCCTTTTCGCCGTTCCACTAGACAACCACGAGCGTTGCGGTATTGTCGAAAACGGCATTGATGACGTCATAACATTCGCTCACGCGAAGCTCACGACGCCCCATGTCTGGAGATTTGTCGACGTGAGCGTTGACAAAATTGGCGGGATTCTACAACAAAGATGGCGACCGTAAAAATGTCATTTGATACGGTAAACAATATTTATATTAAATAACATATTTACAACAAATTCCTAAAGCTTTTGCTTTATTTTTCTAAGTAGCCAATTCTATTATTTATCTGAACGAATAAAACACCCATAAATGCGTTCCACTAGCGTGTACGATTGTAACGCTCGAGAGCTAGTGGAACGGGAAAACTCGCGGTCGTGAGCGTGAGCGTTGTGAGCTTCTACTGGAACGCAGTCTAGAAGATTGGTTGCCAAAAATAAGATAACAAAAGAACACTCTTTTTATTCAGAAATTATTTTATCAATAGAAAATTAATTTAAAACAAGAAAAGGTCATGCTTATCACGTATTGGTACGGGTAGGTAGTCATTTCATACTACTTCATCCTTCGCTCGACCTCCTTTTACCAGCCCTGTTACAATCTCCACGAAGTGCCTATTTTATTCCGACTCATGTATTCCGCAGTCGTCATCCACTCGCCTCGTACGTGATCGGAACACTGCCATTTGTCAACACACAGGGCGAAGTAATGATTTTTTGATATACGACGTCGCCCGTCCCGAGTACGTTTCTTTCGAAATTGTGAGTCAAGAAACTCATCGTCTCCTGTCGCGCATTGCCTGATAAATGTTCTCTTGTAGACAAAGAGATATGTAGACGATCAGAGGAAATATATGAAAGCTTGGCTATAATTAATATATATTATCTTTTTATAAGGTTATCTATACTAATATTATAGAGAGGTAAAGTTTGGAAGTTTGAAAGTTCGGGGTAATTTCTGGTACTACTGATATGATTTTGAAGATTAGTTAGATATATCTATTATTCTTGAGTCATATTCTTTTTATTTTGATTGATATATGTATTTGTAATAATTAATCATAATTAATGTAATTGAAAGTCGCCAAAATTTTATAATATCGCGTGCCCTGTCTGAACGGTTTTATAATAAAGGAATCAATAGTAACAATATTCATTACTTCTGGTTTATAAAAACGTTCATATCTAGTAGTATGTAGCCCGGTGGTAGTCCGGTGAAGCTGTTAAGACCTTGCTAGATCAATAGCGTAGTCATTTCGAAGAAAAAAAAATGTACATATGTATTATGAATTGTTTGTTACGGTGTTTGTCCTGAATGGATTCCGAATCTACTTTACTGAACTTTATAAAGTTTTGCACACGTGGTCCAATTTGAGATACCTACATATAATAGTTTATTTTAATTTTTATTGGTACCTATAGGTGGCGCTGCAATCGGGTTGTAGGTTTCTTAAAGATTTTTCGCGTTTGGAAATACAATTGGTACCGGTAATAACTGATTTGGCACAGACAAAGCGGGGGTCAGCTAGTTAATATTACTAGTGGGCGCCCAGTGGTCGACATTCGACCATAGTTAATTGAATTTTTAAAGTTTGAACTTTGTTAGGGTTCTTTTGTCAAAGGGTATACTTCTATAATCAAAGGTTTTATCATGGCTACTCAGTTATTTGCCATTTGCCAATCTTTAATTATATAAACATAAAAAAAATCTATGTGTAAATGATAATTGAGATTAATTATAAATTTGAAACAAAAACCACGTGGTAAAGCTCTCAAATTTTAAGCAAACATAACTTACGAAATTAAAGAAATTTATCGCAACCCATGACACAACTTTCAATTAATTTTACACGACACCATGGGTGGGTGGTATTTCTGGGTGATATTGAATTAAATGTAGTCTGTTCATTATGAGAAGTACTGATATGCCTAGTATCATCGTTTGGAAAAATAATGGATGCACAACACAATCAAATGGTGAATCCAAGACAAATATGTTTTTAATACTACCATTAGCTTTGAAAATAAATTCTTTTTTGTTGCTATATGAGGTTGAATTGCAATGTTGTAACCGCGGAGGTCTAAGTCATGGATTACTTTTATGAACAAAATTCTTATTTTGATTATACAAAGTATTATTTGGCTCATTTTTTTATTAATGATGGTTCGTTTGAAGTGAATTCACCATAAAAATAATAAACATTTCAATAATAGTTATATTTTATAGTATCATTGTTGAATGTAGGATGAAAAATGGTAATTGGGACGTAAGAGTTAAAAATACATACAGTCGAGCATAGCAACCTCCTTCACAACCTCTTTTGAACTTCGTAAATATTGACGGCTGTCAAAATGTCTTTTTTATTTACATGTGTGTATACGTTGTGTAAAATTCAAGCAGCAGTGTGAGTAGTGCATATTTTAATTAATTTAATGTACTTCTAATGCATTTTATATAAAATAAACAGATCTCTGCACTTCTCCGCCCTATAAACTTTAACTATGCCAAATTTCAAGTTCACCCGTTCATGGCAAATAGGTTAAAAAGGGGTACAATTTTTTTGCTTCACGTATTAATATATAGATACTCATATTCAAGGATATTGCAATATATAAAATATCTTTTATTACTTTTCTGCTAAAGTCTCGAATGCATTTATAATGAGCATGAGAAAACAGTTAACTACTTCAAAAGATGAGAAAACCCTTGAAATACACGTTTGGAGAGACATAAAAGATCTGTCAATTATTGCGAAAAGTTCAACGTCGCTAAATTTCATCACAAAATGAGACCAAATAAGGGCGGCAGAGAAAGGGAATGACGTCACATCGAGTCGCGGCCCAACTTTTTAATCCAACAAGTTTGATTGGCCGTGTCTGCCTCGGAATTTAAATTAGAATCTGTATTTTGTTTAGATTTTTGAAAGCTTAGGGCACGCACCGACGGTTCCCTGATTTACGATTTAATTTAAAACTGTTAGCTAGAGATTTGTAGGAATAGAATTATTCTTGAAATTAAATTAACTCTTTAATTATGTTTTTTGCTCGTTCTAGAAGCAAGTACACTCTATAATTAAAATATCCACAAAATTAGAGACTACAACGTCCAAATGAAATGCAAGCTTATCTTTCAGAAACTAATTAATAAAGCTTCTTCAGTTATTCACTGTTTCGGCATGTTTTATTTTAAGTTCAGAATTTGTTTAAATTTTTAACAAGGATACTGTTTTTTTTTTCGAAATGAATACGCTGTTGATCTGGAATGGTCTTTACAACTTCACCGAACTACTGAGGCGAGCACTGAAGGCACTCTGCCGATTTGGGATGTTTGGGCGACTAACTCAAGGGTGCACGGCACATCTCGGCTTGTGCTGTCGCCTGTTTTGTGCAAAAATCGCGACCTATCTAATAGATATACGTATATGAGTTATTGAAGCATCCATTTGTACCAAGCATGCGTGCCTCAACAACTCCTATTTGTATTTTGTGTCGAAAAAAAATCCTCTAAACTATATAGGATAGGAAAAATAAGAGTAGAAAGAACTCTTTGTCGGTTATTTCTCTGAAAAATAAAAACAGCGTGTGGGCGTGCACGTGTGTATAGGTGATGTGTGATGTTGTAGCAGTGATGTAAGATTTTGTGTCACTGTATCGCGTGAGCAGCGTACTCAAGGGCTCCACGCCGAGGGAACGAACCTAGGCTTGAGCCCCTGCGTAGGGGGACCTAATCTGGTAGGATATTATGTGTAATGCGTCTATTATAGAAGCATTAAAATTTCTCCAGAAGTACTACGCGATACTGCTATGGTCTTAGTTTTCCTGCTCGAAGTGATCTGTTACTCTTGTGGTTTAAAAAAAGTAGTATCTGCTGTTCGAGAAAGTGCTTACTTGTTTATTTTCTTTCGTCTAGCTGATTTTCTATTGTATCCTCGTCGTGGTTTTAGCCTACAGTGCTTTTCTTATTGGTCTATGATTATTCTGATTGTTTTTTTTTTTCAGATGAAAACTCCTTTAGATACGTTGAGCAATTTTTTTTGGCCGAACATAAACGTATGATTTTGCATTAGTGTGATATGCTAGTTAGTAAATGTGGCCAACCAGCGGCGTCACGTAGTATAGGAGCCAGGGTACATCTCATATTGATTTATTGGGATTGTGCAGCTCATTGATCAGATAGTTATAAATATAAATAAAATATGGTTGATTAATTAAACTGTATAAAAATGTATATAATTATTGTTCCGAGTGCCAAAAGATGTTAAAAACCAGACTAATGTATATAATTTCAATGTACAAATTATTAAATTTAAATATTGTAATTCACACTATAATTAATTCAAAAGAGAACACAGTAATTTAAGTGTTTTGTTTTTTCACTTATATCGTCACCCTTATCACTGTCACGATTTTTTTAATGCGTTTTGGTGAAGAATCTACTAAATGTGTCTATCGTAATAAAGTACTGCCAAAATTCCGACTGGTAATTAACGATTTTACAGTGGTCTGCCTTAATCTACAATCCTATGAGATGAGTTCCAATCTACAAACGAAGTATTAAATAGGTTAAAAGTTTTATATACAAGTTCATATTATATTAACTTGTGTAGACTAGAACATCTTTTGTACAATACTCTTGAATCGTAACCGTCTTTATTGTCA
Organism: Antheraea mylitta; assembly: GCA_014332785.1. Classification (NCBI taxonomy): domain Eukaryota; kingdom Metazoa; phylum Arthropoda; class Insecta; order Lepidoptera; family Saturniidae; genus Antheraea; species Antheraea mylitta. The sequence continues at coordinate 315,150 of JACEII010000133.1, forward strand.
CTACAAGGTCGTTATTCTGAACAATTGTGTTAACTTTACACCGGCTGATGTCATAACCATATTGTTAATGTCGTCGATTCTGGGTATAAGTGTGCGCTTTATTATGTATTAACGCGTTCATAGATACAACATATTTGCAGGTTTCGACTTCGTATGTTTGTTTTCTCTTAATTAAATACTGACGTTGTAGTCAATGTTCTGTCATTTAATCATTATAAAGTATTATAGATCGACTCACAACAAATATTGACTATTTAGAGAGAACGACACGACGAATATGAGATAAATTTAAGTTATAAAATCGACTTGGGTGGAAGACCTAGCTCTCTACGTAGTAAATACTGATTACATAAATCTTTATGTGTATGAATAGCTAGTTTAGTTTAGACAGATTCGTGGTGTTGCATCCAAGGCAACAATCTTAGCCAAGGCTCGGCCGTTTTGGCATCCTTAAGCTTCTTGCCGAGTGGCGAATTGTCAAGCGATCCGCTTGGTAGTCCAATCTGTGAAGACCCGTCAAGCCAATAGCATAGTCAGTTCGAAAATTATTTAGTATATGTATATATAAATACAGCTATTATTTCTTCGTATATAGAATACCGTTTAAAAAGAGATGTTTTTATCCCAATGATAATGAGAATGTGTAGTTTAAATACATCAACATATACCTTCGACAAATAAGCTTTATTTGCTTATCAGAATAGAATAAAAGAAGTAGGTGCAAATAAAAATAAAATATAGTCAAATATACTTTATTTACAGTTTTAACAGGACTACAAAATAATCTTGAGCATTTTGATGGATTTGCGTATAATTTAGTTACTCTATAATTAATCTCATGTTATTGGTTTTCAAGGATGTTGTCTCAAATAGCTTTAATATACACTTTCGTGATTCTTTTTCCGAAGTTCAAATTAAATCTTCTGATTAATCAGTCGTGTGTGTGTAATTATGTATAAAATTCAATGCGTTCATTTATTCAATACACGTGTCCTCAAAGTTTGAAATGAGAATAAAATTCGTCACAGCGTATAGCAAACTTGTTATTTACTGATACAAGTCGCAAAAGCTCTATGAGACGTGCCTTTGAATCGTTTTTTTTTTCAAATCTCACTTTAAATATGAACTTTATAACATTGTAAGTGCCGTTCGAATTTGTTAGAAGGTTGTCTGAATACCTGGAATTAATGAGTGTTCCAATTCTTTTTGCCTTTATTCTTCTTTTAATACTTTTCTCATTAGAAAGTTTTTTTTTATGAATTTGCCTGAATCAGATTTGTTATTTGATTTGTTTATTCTTAGATGATCATTATAGGATAAAATTCTTAACAATGTTGGACTAACTTCTTAGATTCTTTCTCTGTATTAAAAATATATATATTTAATGTTTTATTTATACAAATGTTATTTATAATATATTAACCTAGTTAGAATATGGTAGTTGAGTTTAACATAAAGTAAATTAAAAAAAAAAAAAGAATTAACCGACTTCAATGTTAATCTAAGGCATAAAAATAGGGCACCAAAAAGCGGAAAATAAATAGTTTATCAAATTAACCAAATTAAATAAAACATTGAAATCGGTTAATTGTCTTTTTTGAAAATTTACTTTATTTTTCCATTTTTAGTGTACACAAATATATTTTATTAAAACATGCGGGTCACCTGATGGTTAGTAATCACCGTCGCCCATCGACACCTGCGATACAAGATGATTCACAGATGCATTGCCGGCCCTTAAGAAAGGAGTAGGCTTGTTTCTTGAAAGTTGTGTTACTTTGTCACGGATCCCATTATCAGAACCTAACCAAACTCTCATCAAACTACCCTTGAAGAACAGCCTTTACAATAAAAAATTAATCATCGAAATCGGTTGGCATGATATTGAATTATTCGTCTATTTGTCGTGTACATACTTAATGCAAATTTAACACTTATACAGTTTTGCACTGGATGCCGTTGTCCGAACTGGACTAAATTAAAATGGGACTACACGGGAAGCACCAGCTTTTAAATAAATAAAGAATCATCAAAATCGGTTCACCCAGTCCAAACTTATGAGGTAACACACATTAAAAAAATTGAAGTGTGGGGATGTACTGCTAAATCCACATTAAAACAATTACAAATTGCACAAAATTAAGTCATAAAAATACTATTTAACTATAATATTTTAACTTCAACAGAAAGAATATACAGAGAAACGAATATTATGACTTTAAGGCAAATGTATATATATATAAAACTTGCATATTATTGATAAAAATTTACTTTCACATATAAGCTTTCCAATAAATACATCTAAACGATGTTTAAGAAATACAAGCAATTTAGTTCTAAGTAGGCCAAAAACTACACGGTACGGCATACAAAACATCAAATTCGAGGGAGCTAAACTATTTAATGAATTACCTAAAGAATTACGAGATATTGATTCTTTAAATATATTCAAAATAAAACTGAAGTTGTTTCTGAAGGACAAATATTTTGATGTATAATTAATTGTATACTTTTTTCTATATATATAATGCTTTCTACTTAAGTACATACAACATAAGATATATTTTATTTTAAAGAATGTTTCTTTATCTAACACTGAATTAGCTTAACGATTACTAATTATTAATGTTTTATTTTCAAGTATCAATAAGTGAACTATGTTCTTTGAGAAAATAAATCCTTCTTTAAACTGAAAAAAAAACATACAGTCGAATTGATAACCTCCTCCTTTTTTGAAGTCGGTTAAAAGTAGGCAGTCCTCAACTAAATAATCATTTTTTTGAGCTTTAATCTTATATTCGATTCTTTGAGCTTACTTTAAAAAATGTTTTTTACTGTATTTTGCGTGATATATTTACAATAAGATTTTTCTAGAGTGTAGGTATAATGTATATATTGTCTTTTTGTATGTTAAAGTTGTTTTTGTCAGACGATATAATGAGTTGATAGATAAACATCACGTTTCATCCGATTAATGTTGTGAAACAACGTCCAAGGTAAAGAACAATGGGACCAAAAATCGGGGACCGGATCGCGTAAGTGTTAATTCTCAGAACTACACGTACGAAAAGGTTCTATATTTGTTCAAACGTTCAAGTTTTGTTTGTCGTTTTAGTCGCGACCGATTTCGGTATTTTTTGGGAGATGCTGCGTTGTCTCGAGACCTTTTGTCTATTACAATGTAGAAAATAGAATTGCTTCTTGTGGTTTGGCCTTCAAAACTTTCTCACTCTTTTTGTGTTTTTTCTTTGAAAAGTATGAATTTCATTTAAACATATGTATTAAAGTTAAGTCCATTTAATTTCGCCTGTTAAATTAATTACACCATTTTAAATGGCGTTTATAAATTGTCTATACTTATTCTTTATTAGATTATATATATATATTTTAAATGACTACGCTATTGACCCAGCAAGGTCTTAACAGCTTCACCGGACTACTAAGGCAAGCGCTTAAGGCACTCAGCCGATTTTATTTGGGCAACCAGCTCATGGGTGCACGGCACACCTCTGCTTAGCTGTTGCCTGTTGCATGCAAAATCGCGACCTATCTTAGCTAACCTAGCTAACTATTCAACTCCTCCATATATTTATTATCGGAAAATTGAGAGTTTTTCAGTTCGATAAGGGAAAAAAGTAAACCCTTCCACTTTCATGTGTAAGCGTGTAGGCGTGCACGTGTGTGGGGGTGATCGTGTGAATACCTTTATATTATTACTTTCGGAATCCCTAATAGATTATATTAGAAGATATCAACAACAACCTTTTCTGAGAAAATTAAGTTAGGTTAGAACTTTAAATGATTTACAAGGAGGTTTGATCGTTAATTTGCAGAAGTTCTAAGGTTAACATTTAATTTTATATAACTATAAATGTTTAAGTGTTTTCAATTATATTGTTTCAGGTAACTGGCTCTAAAGCACAAATGACCTCCAGCTGGAAATGATGACGGCGGATGAAGTTAAATATTACTTATAGCAAATTACACATTGATTTCTATATATCACGAACAAAAGAATTTTATTAATGATTGTTGAAAAGCAAATATGGATAAAAATACTTACGAAATAGATAATTTTATCTGCTCAAATGGTTAAGTCGTTGTATAAGTTATATTCATTTTTAGTGGTTCATATAACATGTATTTTTTTATATTTCTAGTTTTTATGGACCGAGAAAGAAGTTCAAATTTTGCCGCTCATAAGGTTGTTACTCGGTTTTATGATCTTTTACAAAATTTGCAGATCATGAAAGATAACCTAAGATATTAGGAAAAACTAAAATTGGATTTAGCTATAGATAAATAGATATAGATCGTTTATATTCTATAGCTTATTTTGAAATGTAACAGCTCAGTTTTAAAAATCGCTTACTGTTTAGTGTGATTCCGTCAAGTGACGGAATTTTCATATTGTCCTGACAATTACATTTACATATCATTCCTCGTTATAATATTAAGTATTAACAAAGAAATTATATCTCGGTCTACTCAACGTAAAACAGAGATTGAGTATATTGAAGCAAATTAGTTGTCAAGCGATATTGTTAAGATTCAAAATTTCGGCAATTTCTAAGCAAAGCTCTACTCGGCAGCTAATGTACTTCAATTAATTACTGTGATGTTACCCTTGCTTTGTTCGGGTTTACTGCCAGATGTCTGGCACCTTTCGCGACTGTTCCAAGAAGCGATTACGTATTCAAAGGTTTAACCCTTTAACGAGCTACTTATACGTTTCAGTCTGTTTGCGACGTTGTTTCCCGGTGAAACAGCGGTGTTCAACTCTAAATTAAATCCACGTTTCATATTAAAACTGGGTTATAGCCGATTTTTGTTTGTGTAATCGAAATCTACCATCAGTTCAAAGCACCGCTTTAGTGACAAGAATTGAAAAACAGTATAAAAATTTTGTCTGCAATAAAGATCTAGAATAAGTTTCCTTAGTGGTCCAGTTAGCATTTGACTTGGTTTTCAGAATAGGGGCGCTTTTCTTCGTTTGTTTTCTCGTTTCCAAAGTTTTACTTGATTGATCAGAGCGTATGCTAATCATGTGATTTTTTTATCGAATGCTTTTAAGCGTTAGAATATTGGGACCATGTAAAAAAATTGCAGATTTGATCGACTGGCTGGCAATACCTGCCAAGCATGTCATATTTCAGCATCAACCGGTGTGTATAACAAACAAACAGATTTATAAGAATGCGTACACTTACTCACATCTCCACACACCCTCATCATAACTACACACACCCTCTCTCACACTCTAACATTTATTTAGTTACTAGCTGACACGTGCAACTTCGTCTGCACCAAATCGGGTATCACCCGTTTCATTTGTATTCAATTAAAAGCGAAAATTTTTAATAAACCTACAACTCGATTGCAGCGACATCTGCAGTTTCCAATCATGCATCCTAACTATCAAGGGACTTACTAAAACATACCCAGATGGTATGTGAGAATTCTTTTAAAATAAGCCTAGAACCTGTTCGCAGTATCGCGTATCGGGTTCAATTAATGTAAAATAAAACCCACATATATTGGCGTAAAAAAGAAGCATAAGGAGATGAAATATAGCTTAAACTTTTAGCTAATCTATCTACTATATATAGCGCAAACAAATTTTACCAAAGCACGTCAAGAATTTCATTAACTATAAAATTTGACTTTAGTTCGTTATCCTGAAGAATTCCTAGCGTTTTATGAGACAAAAAGTATCCTAGATGTAACTTTATAATATTAGTGTTGTCAAGGTTCGTCAAAATTGGTTCAGTTTTTTGGAGTGGTTGGTCTCTTATAAATAAATTTAATAGCTGCGCTCCGTATAATAAGGTTTGTTACTGTTTTGTACCTCATACCGAGTACGGAGCATGCAGATGCTATAAGGGACCTTCCTGGCTGTCAACATTTTCGAATAAGAAGATAATTTTTAATTGAAGAAAAATGAAACGATTTTAAAATTTGACGCACCGCACCGATTCGTTTTTTCACTCATAGTTCGCTTGTTACCGCCGTTGATAAAGCATTGTGCTTTATGCTATAAGTCTTTCTATATAAGTGACTATCTTCCACATATATCCGCTTCACCCGCTCATAGCTAGAAGAATATCCAGACACCGCTTATCTTGCCTGAGTTGCTGCTGCTCCGTGCGAGCTGCTGAGTTGCAGTTCAATCCACGCTTATTATATGGAGTTCTTGTTGTTTTTATTTTTTTATAAGCAAGGTCATTAACCGCTCTCACGCTCTCCTTTATTTACACCGCATATCCTGGTGGGGCCTATTTATACGATCCCATCAGCCCCTTCACGGAGTGATAAGTGTTCACAGGGGGACACAGGCAGACAGACAAAAATTGTATAAGAATTATTATTTTTAGTTTCTATATCGATAACAAAGTCTACCCAAATTATAATTTTCAAAAAATATTCAATGTACAAATTTGGCCTAGTCATTAGTAATTTTATTATAAGTATACTACAGATATATAGATGATAAGATTTTTGCTTCTTCTTTGTCTTAACTTTAATTCTCGTAAAATGTAATTTCTGTACTTCACTGAACTTCATTAAATATATATAGTACGGTAACTTTGTTATGCAACAATAAATAACAGATCTATGTAAAGTTCTTGTAAATCGCACAAAAACCAAAAAATGACAGTAATATTGTAGCTTTATTTCGTGAGTGTTTACTACTATAAGCAAGTATATAAATAACACTTTCACCAACGAAGCATATAAATCTATCAAGTGTAACTTACTTTTTATAAATATTCATACTTCAATTTTCCCTTAATTGTTGTTAGCTTATAAAAGTATCCCATCATTTGGCCTTCACCCTAACTAGTCCGAGACTTATATGTACCTATCCGAGTTTGCAGAATCGAGTTAATTATACCCTCCCAGGTATACAATATAATTTATCGTCAGATGTAAAGAATAGCTGGAACGTGGGCGGACAGCATAATCACCTGATCTGACACAGGGTTCACTTTAACAATTCTATGACTCTTGTATAAGTTTTGTCAACTTTCAGTTACGATAATACTTTTGGGTTTTTTACCGTATCTCTCCTAGCAAGTAAGTACCCTAAAGGTAACTTTAAAATACTCAAATAAAAGACATGATAGGAACCTATATAGCATGGGAACTAACGTCATTTAGAAGTTACTTTCTTACATGCGTTTTTCTTAAAAAGGCGAGGTTTTATATGATTTTTAAAATATAGGTATTATAAGGTATTATTTATCTAGAGATCCAAATCGGTATTGACATTTACCGGGGGCTATAAATTTCTATATAGCGTATATTTTCTTTCGAGTCCATTGTATTACCGTGTTATGGTCAGCGAGGTAATGAAGTTAGTTCAATAGAAACATCACGACTTTAAATCTTAATTTGTAGCTTTTGCCACATATTCGACGGTGAACCAAATTTATGACATCCAAGTGTATTGATTGAAGTTTAGTTAATGCAAAATTTAAAATCTTAACAAACATCTGGACCAAATGAGATGTGGTACCCTGACCCGATTTTCATTTAATAATTATAATTTATCTTTTATGATTTATTAGATGTACCTAAATACGACTAAACTAACGACTAAGTGTGAATTCGTGCAAATATCAAATGATTTAGCACTAACATGAACGTTGCGGTCACTAGCGTAAGATTACAACATTGAAAAGCAAGTTTTAAACCTTCGCTGTAGTAATTTGATCGAACCTTGGTAATTATATCTTATGTAACATAAAAATTAACACATTTCCTTCGTTTCGACTAAACTGAACATAAAGGTGTAGGTAGACGGAACGGTAACGAAATTTGAAATGACCCTAATCAGATTCTACGTAATTTTTTAAATGTGAATGTATATTTCTAAATCTTGAGAAGTGGATCATTTTTCATAGATACGCCTTCTTGTAATATTTAATTACCGCATGATTTACAGACGATTAGAAATTTATTGGAAAAAACATTTCACTATGAACATCTTACATATCTCATATTAAATTATCGACTAATTACCAGTTTTTTACATAGTCCCAATATTATGTTTAATGAATTATATTTTATACCTTAATTACCGCAATACACACAATTTCCTGTCGGGTGCCGCAAGTTCAACATTCCCGCCCTAGATGTTCGATGCTTAAGGCATTTCCAATGCTGATAGCGTCAACCAGAACGATAAGCGCGATAAGCGTGACCAAACAAACGCGTTTAGTTACCTTGTGAAGTAACATTGAATATTAACATTATTCAAGTGAAACGTTTTTTTCCAAACGATTTAAATTTTTTCGTCCATCTGTCGCTCGTCGCATTACACCCGGCCGAAGAGTAGGTGTAAACTGGAAAACGCTCGGCAGAACAGCCACACCCAATGTGTCTATCATCTGAATGATTTATTATGTATTCCGTCGTATATACACAGATCGATATTAAAATTTATATTGTATAACTTGTCTTCTATTGATTTCCCATCTTCCAATTATTAAGTCAAGATTAAAAACGAGATTTTATTGCCCCAAATCGAATAATATTCCGAAAGTGTTCAGTTAAATGCTTACGAATCGAAAAAAGTTTCACTTGCATCGTAGTTTCATAAAACCACACAATATTTTTTAGACTAAATATTCTATGGTTATCTTCCATGTGTACACTAGAAACGAAATTAAAAAAATATGGAATATCCATATTTTTCTGTCCCATCTGAATCCTGAATATAAACATTGTTTGTAGAAATATCATAAGGCATTATTTAAAGCAGGTCATCGATATAAATAATATCAATAAACCCAGCTGGGTAAATTATATAACTTTGGAAAATATCATGTAAGGTATCCCAAGAGAATATTCGGGCGGCAACCGGAGCTTCGGTTCGTAACAGCTCATTTTAAGAAATGGAGAAATATCAAAAAACTTTATCGGGCTTATTGTACGTCGGCTTACATATCAATAAGGTTTACGTTTTTATATTGCCCGGGAATTTGCTCACATAATCTTCTATTTTTATCGTCGCAGTGTAGAAGACAACAGAATAAAACTTGATTTTGTAGCACTCTATAAGTTTCAACAAAGTGGCAGATATGGGACTCAGTTCAATTTACCACTTTGCTAAGTGGTCTGCCATATGCTCGAATGGAAACTTTCATACATTTAGAAACAAGAGAGGTATTAACAGACATTTGGGAACTATATTTACTGTTTTAGAGAATGCCTAATTAAGCTGATGTTACATATGAGGGGTATTATAGAATCAAATGCAGCTAGTTGCATGTTTTTTTAAATGTGAACTGTGAATGCAAAAATAAACGTCTGTCAATTGCCTACAACCTTAACTTATAATTTTACATCAAAACCAGCAACACAAACAGTACAGTAATACAAAAATCAGTCTAAAAATCTCTATTGGGATCAAAGTCATATTTAAACCGGCTGCAAACATCAAAGACAGCTTAAATCTCGGTTACGCTCTTAGCTGCATTTGATTCTATACCCCTCATATTTATAAGCGAAATATTTTCAATCAATTTAATAATACTTTCTTTATCTTTGGTTGGTTTCCTAAAGGCATGAGTTGAATTACTTTAAATTAGTAATAAATACTACCGGCTGACGAAGAAGAAAGACGTCATGAGGATACCTGATTCTGAGAATTGTTCTTGTGTTACCAAATAATATGGTAAAGGGTTTGTTTCTATTTGAAATCGCTAATAGTTGCAGGCTGGTGTGCTGGTTATACTCGTATCTGCCGTCAGGGTGAGTCTTGTGGTTTAACAGCTAGACCCCAAAAATTAATTAATATAGAATTTTACACAGATTATTTTCTGTTTACAATATCTACACGTTGTATTGAATTAAAAGACTTAAAATCACATTTTCTTAGTGGATAATTGATTATAGTTTCTAAGAATTATTTTTGACATAGCGAATTTAGGAAAATGTATAAAGTTCATTTTTTCTCTACATAAAAGCAGCCCTAGAGAAATCACACCCAACTTAGTTATATTATACATCGAGTGGCTTGACAGGTCCCGGGAGGTAAACTGCAAAGAATTTTAAGGGAAACGTGATACTTATATTCGGAACTAAATATCTTCCGTGACAATACTCACGTACATACTATCCCTTTCTTAAGGTTTTGGGGATAAGCGTAAATAAAATAGAAAATGCTAACAGCTTTTTTTAATGTGTTTTAAAAGAGTCAGATAGTTGTTGTATGAAAGAAAAAAAAAAACGTAAGTATACTTTGATTTATGCTTGCAATAATGATGTTTGAAATATTAAACCCTCTAATTATGATTATATGAAAATATTTTTTTTATTATGTCTAAACTGTATGGTGGACTTCGTATAATCATGTGAAGTCGTTCATGTTCATAGTCCGTATAATGTTTTAAAAATGTTTTTACTTGTATAGATTGAGTTACAGTACTTTTCTGTATGGTATTTGATTATTTAGTAGGTTTTTATTTTCGAAATGAGAACGCTGTTGCCCTGGAAAGTTCTTTATAGCTTCACCGAACTATAATTTAGCACGTTTAATGTGTACGTATTAATATCAATTTCTTTATACCATTTTATATTTTTAGTCCTAGTTTATAAGAATCAAACACTCTTAAAGATCGCATAGTAAAATAAACAAGTATCTAAAAGATCTGAAAAATCATAACTACAAATATTAGGTCTTTACCTATGAAACTGCCGTTTTGTATTAAAAATGTAACGAATTTTTTTCATGTATTTTTTATTTGTATTAGTCGAAGTAATCACCCATGCAATCAATGCATCTTTGTCAACGCAGTAGCAATTTATTGATACCCTTCTTAAAGAAATCAGCTGGGCGGGAGGCAACAAATTCTTCAAAGGCATTTTGTACTGCCTCTCGGGTATTTAATTTTTTTCCCGCTAAGTAGTTATCCAAATTCTGGAAAAAGTAGTAGGCTGTAGGCGCAAGGTCTGGTAAGTAGGGCGGATGACGGTGAACTTCCAACCCCAGGTCTTGCAACTTGGAGACCGTCTGCTGTGCAGTAAGAGGTCGCGCGTTGTCGTGCAGGAGCAGCGGAGACGAGCGATTGACCAATGCTGGTTGTAGATGTGCCAGCTTCTCCATCATTGTGTTCAATTCTTCGCAGTACACATATGCAGTAATGCTCACCCCGTTTGGTAAGAAGCTGTGATGAATCACACCGGTGCTAGACCACCAAACAGTGACCATCACTTTTCTAGGGGTAAGTTTTCGTTTAGGGCATTGTTTAGGTGCTGAAGCAGGATCCAACCAACTTGCTGAGCGCTTGCGGTTATCAAACAGAATCCATTTTTCATCGCAGGTAACAATATGGTTCAAAATTCCTGCATTTGTGTGTGTGTTGAGCAGTGCAAGGCACGTCTCAACGCGTACTTCGCGCTGGCGATCATTGAGTTCATGGGGCACCCATTTGTCAAGCTTTTTTATCTTGCCAATTTGACGCAAATATACCAATATTGTTTTGACGCTAACGTTGAAAACTGCTACTAATTCAGCCGTAGATTACGTATCATCAGCTTCCACAATCGCCTTTAATTTGTCATTGTCGAACAAAGTCTTCGGACAACCGCGAGGTTCATTTTTTAGGTCGAAGTTCCCAGAACGGAAGCGAGCAAACCAATAGCAGATGGTGCGTTGGTTTGTAGTGTTAGCTCCGTAAACGTCGTTGATGTTGCGTGCCGCTTGTGCCGTGTTGCTGCCACGACGGTACTCATATTCCATAATTACTCGAATTTTTAACGTATCCATGATGACAAAAAAGATTGAAATGCGATGAAAATGTAACACTAATCAATAAAGAAATGACTACTTTTGGAAAAAGAATTCCATATTTTTAAAATAAAAATTAAATTAGAATTCTTAGCCAAACAAAAATTATTTTGATTTGAAATGGCCAGTACTGCAGAACGGCAATTTCATAGGTAAAGACCTATTATTACTTTGCCAATTTATATACTGTAAAAGTAGAAGAGTCAGGTATACTAGCCCAAATTTATTAAAACCATAACAAGTGGTTTACTCACTCCCGAGGAGTGTATAAAATGTGTATTTAGTGGGTTTCTATCAAATTTAACTAGTTATGAAGAGGAGAAGGCGAGAGTCGATGCGTACCGGTGTATTTGGATTACCACTACTATGTACTGCCTCAAATTCCTCGTTTTGCTATACGATGGATCCGATACCCGCTTATTGATCCTATAGCCTAAAAACTTCGCTTCTGTCTAATTGAAGTTATTAATCAATGAGGTGTGCTCTTATAAAGTTGGTACAGTTTTTAATTGTTCAATTACCGATCTGAAGACTGAGTAATGCGGCAAAATTCACATTGAAAAGAAATGAAAGGAAGTACCTGCTCCCGGATCGAGCGGACTCTCCAGTTTTCAAGAGTCTCGGAAATTCAAATGGAAACTTAACATAAAAGTTGATTGTCAATACTCTTTGAACCGTGTCTAAATTGGTACCAATTAATTTTCCATCCCTGGAAATAAAATCGACCGGGAGTTTATAACACTTCGAATCTGTTCGATACTAATATTGCAAAAGCGTCGTGTTTCCGAGCAACGAGAAATAAAATAATCATGTTTCCCTCACATTCTGATAAAAAAGCCTATTAGAAGCCTAATATTAATTAATATTAAAGATAACTTCGTTTAGTGTAAATAAATTTATTTTCTTTCATCTAAAAAAAGTTCATTGAATGTGCACTGAGTTTTCCTTTGTCTGATATTAATTGTACTTTAACAAAGTTAGTTCGATGTATCTATTTTCGCATGATATATTTTCGACATAAATAATATTGAAGTTCCTAAAAGTAATATTATATTTATTTCTCCTTTTGAAGCATACCCAGTGTTAAATGTTGGAAGACGGGAGGTACTTGTTATTTACTAGATATCAGCCGTTGATCTAACGTTACCATACATTCTCTTGTACATTTCTACTTTTCTTTTCCTAAACTTGTTTTCCCAAAAATATCATTTGGAGTTGGCAATAGAAACGGAGAGAGGGCTGATGGCAATTTGACACGATTCAGTACTCACTCCTTTGACGTGTTGCATGAGCATAATATTAAGTCACCAAGTTTTGTTAGTCCTGATATAGCATATACAAGTCAGAGTGAAAGTCGTGGTTATTTCAAAATGATGTAGATTTCCAATGAATTTCATAAGTAAATAATATTTAGTGTTATTCAGGCTTGTGTATTATTAAAATACTTTGAAATAACTACAGATAACGGGCAAAAAAAAACTAGTTTACATTTCCGTACAAAAAAATTAAAAATTAATCCTTCACAATATTGCGTCTCATCCGTACGTGTTCACTTTTTAATATTTGATTGCGGTCACACCGAGTCAAAATGGCGGACGCAGATATATCACACGTTTCCCGCCCTTTTTTATGTTACGGTTTAATGGCTTCTTATTTCAAGGCGACTATTTTCGTTAAGGTATTTTATGACGACAAATCGTTTGTCACGTTTTGACAGTTTATTAGTGTAACTGTTCGGCGGAATTGATAAAAATGTTGAAATAATAATGGATGATTCTACTTTAGTTTATCGTCATCACTAATATCCGAAGAAAAAGCATATTAGAAGAGATATCTTTCTTTGAAAATCATAGTGATTTGCTTCTTATGCAATAATTTCACCATCAGTCAGTTTGATACCTATATCCTATGGCCTATAACTAGATTCGTAGTGGTTATGTGAACATACCAAGGTTTTTACATGTTGGTATTTGTACTATTAGGTATAGTCCACAAGATTATTCTTGATAATTTCATGTATGTCCGTAAAAACTTTGAAAAACTGAATTTAGTAAAAGACCGGCATAGTGTAAATACTAGAAACTGTAATAAACTGGTCGTCTCATGTTTCAGACTTAGTAAAACCATTAATAGTTTCTTAGATAACAGTGTTAGGTTTTACAATAAAGTCCCAAAACATGTTACCGATTTGCCGGACTGCAAATTTAAGCGCCACGTCAAGCGGGTGTTAGTGTCAAAAGGATATTATAGAGTGGATCAGTATGTGAATGATAGTCATGTCTGAAATTGACTCCTCTCTGTGCATCCACTATAAGCTGTATGATGTATATAAAAGTATGTAAAAAAAAATGTACCCGATCGAGTTTCTTGTCGGTTCTTCTCGATGGCTGGGTTGTTTCCGAATCGGTGGTAGTTTTTGACGTTCATAAGTGCCTTATTAGGGCCTAAACTGAATAAAGAATTTTTTATTTTGATTTTGATTTAAAAAAGTTGAGGCAGTCATAAGAACTGCCGACAGAGGTGAAAACCCAAAGCAATGAAATAACTGTGTTCTCTTTTGAATGCTTAAATTATTCATATTGTGCTTGAGAATATTTAAATTGGAGAATTTGTTTATCGAAATTATTAATATTAGTGTAGATTTCATATGTATTGGCATTCGAAGCAATAATTATACATTTTTATAAAGTGTATTTATCAATCAAACGTATGATGAGCCGCAAAATAATAATATAACATGTACAAAGGCCCCTATATTACGTGTCGTTAGTCTGACGTGAGCCGCGCAAGCGCAATACGGCCGGTCACGCTTAATAGCATGTCACCACGCAATTTATAATTTCAAATTTATCTATTGTCAAAAATACCGCTCAATACAACTAAAGGAGTTTTCATTTCAAAAATCATATGCGTTATATATGTATTTCGTAACAAGGAATAGTTGTAGCGCAATATGTAAACAACCGTGGCAAATGTAGCAAAATTACAAACACGAAACTCGTTAGCAGAAATGGTTCGGTAAATGAAGTTTAGGCCATACCGTCGAAAATAAGGAAACAAAACAGGTGTACACCGAGGGTGGGTTAAAATAACGTTAACTCGGACTGAGACCTTTGCGGGTCTGTTATATCCCTTCATTATGGGTCTATAGTACCGAGCTAGCCAGTTTGTGATTGCCGAGGCTGCTGATGATAGCTCTCATAGAGTGAACGCCTTTCATATGGATGTAGGGACTACGGTCTGGGTATCATTTAGTAATGGGAAACGTGTACGACATCCGTTTTATTCTGGTATTATTAAAGTTCTAATGATATTATTTTTACTACCACTTCTAACCAAGATTATAAGTCACAAATATTAAAAAAAACTGCTTAATGTCAATATAATAGTTTCTACAGTTTTATTATTAGGGTGTTGTAAAAAGAAACATAGCATTTTAGCATGAAATTGAGGCTTTATTTCCCAAAGGTAGAAAAATCTGATTTAGATCGAATGTACGCCGTTTTCATTGATAACTTTTTGCCATTTTAAAGGTAAAGCCAATATGCCTCTTTCGAGAAATCGTCGACCCTATTGGCAAGAAAGAAAGGAGACAGACGATGTTCACAAGCCTCTCTTAAAGCGAAGTTTTCACCAGCAAAGGAACCAGGAACACATGGTAAATCACTTGATGCCAAGTCCGGCCTATAAAGTGAATGCATAAGAAAATCCCAGCCAAGCTCCCGGAGCTTCTTGCTAGTCACTAACGCCATCTATTGGAATCCGATCGAACTTATACAACACGAAATACAGATAACTAAAGCCATGTATTGGGAAAATAAAGGATTTCTTTTTATACGCCTAATAATATTCCCAAAAGATGAAAACGCATAGATAATAGATCACATGTTTATTTCATCGTTTAAATGTACACGTGTTTGCGAAAAATAAGCGAGCGCCGCGGCCGGTCAGCAGAATTTAATTAAAAATACAACGTAAACGTAAAAAAGACTATCATCTAATTGATCGTTAAATGTAGACAGCCAGAATGTCAAGGTCCGAAAATGTTCCTTTCGGTCTAGCGCGCAGAGATTGTTGACCTCGATCTATATTATCTATAAGAGTTAGACTCGAAGAAGTCAGTATTGGAGCGGATTACTCATTTTCACTACCAACCCACGTATAGAACAAATTTTATAAAACTACACAATAACTACTTCTCAGAAACTTTGTCACATTAGGAAGACTATCAATTGACACCGGAGGAAAACGCATTAAGTAAACATTCACGATTACCACAATGCTGCAATGTAGTAAAAAAAAAAACAGAACTATTTCTTGGTGTTTTTAATTGGCAATGTTACACGGGCTAGAGTGGGAATAAGGGTTGTGTGCCTTAACGAACTATAGAAGAAAAAGAAACTAAAGGTCCAGCGATAAAATATTTACAGGATAAAATTCTTGTTACTATACAAGATTGCGTTTATTGACGAAGATTATGGAAATGGCAAGATTAGCTTATTAATGGATCGATCTAGTAATGTTAATATCACTAATTCCACCAATTTTTACCGAGAACACCTTTAGCAGTATCCCAATTAACCTCTGTTCGTTCTCAGTAAACAAAAAGTGATTTTGGTGTAAATTTTGAAGTGAATGAGTTTTTCTATTAATTTAGTAAATCCTAAAAAATCTTGTCTTTTTATTTATTGCTTTAAGAAGCAAATCACTCGAATATCTAAAGCTACTTTCGTTTATTTTTTCGTTAATTCAAAATCTATACTCTAAATATATAAAACCCCAGTATCATGATGTTTGTTCACAATGAACCCCGAAACAGTTCGACCGATCATCATTAAAGTTGTCATTTATATATAATTTAGTTAAACATATGACTTAGGATAGTTTATATTTCGTTTAATGGCCTCAGTATTTTTTTATTATAGATGAAATGATTGTCAATGTTGATTATTGTTATTAATTGTAAGTTTCATCAGTCTCGAACAGATGGCGCTTTAAATTAGATTGTTGAGAGAACTGTAGGATAGACTATTATAGATATTTCATAGTTGACGTCACGTTTGAATTTTGAAAATAGTTTATCGTAATTGTGACTCAACTGAACCATATACAACGCGTGGCTGGGTCAGCTAGTGTCAGACAAAATAAGGAGACTATTCAAATAAAACTTCTATTTAGTCAATTAAATGATAAAGCGTTTGCCGATTCATTATCTTGTTTGATCTCGTAGGGATGAAGTTCCATTGTTAATAACTTTAAGCGACGTGTACTTTATGTAGTTTGTAGATGGCTGATTAATTGTCGCGCGTCGCCTTGAGCTTCGTAAGTTCCAATTAGGGTATACGACACGTTAGAAATACTCAAAGTAGAACCCTATCGGTTTTGTCTTCGCAAATTGTTGTCTTATTTCGAGGCTATGTTAGTATTTATAACTAATTCTATTTACAAAATTGGTTGATTATATGATATACATTATGAAAAATTATTTACTAACAATTACTTCGTTCCTATAAAAAAGGGGAATGAATAAATAGATAAAATTGAAAAGTCCTTATATTCACGTTCCGTATTCAAGTATTCCGTATATTCATCAGTAAAGTAACGAATAAGGACAGTGGTTCTGTATATAATTGTATGTTTCGGCTGTTTATAAGAAAATCTTTAACAATTTTGCTTTTGCTACATTAGCATCTGTAATGAATTTAAATACCCTCTAACCTTTTCCCTTTGGGGTCGAACCCTCAAACCTCCGCCGGTGCCTTTCGTGTCCTAAATTGCAGAATAATAAATTTTCGAACTTTTGGTATATTTTTAATTTATTGAAATAGGTGTTTACGTAAATCATCAAACTCGGTAATGGTTTTGGGATTGTTGTTTTTGTACATTCTGCCATTATTTATGACGTATTAATTGGTTATTGCGTGCCTTGAGTTATTGGTGTTTAGCGCAGTTTGTACTGTACATAACTTCTACAGTTTACAATTTTTTATTAATCTACGCAATATAAAAGTATTCTCATAAATTATCCTTTTGTAAGCTGTAACAATGACAGGACATTATGATACATTGTAACTGAAGTTATGATTAAAGCTGTCACTTTTTAGTGGCTTCGCGCAAAATCAAATGACTCAAATGTCCTATACATAGGTGTGTTTTAAAAATTTCCATCCATCCTTCTTCACATTGTTTCCAATTTTGAAAACTTATTTGCCGCTTTAAAGTATAAGAAGATTTCATAGTGATCCATCCACAGTCGAACGTTGGAAACAACATTTTGGGAAACCATTTCACTTGTCACAGCCAAAGGTTTTTAATTTATATTTTGTTTTCAAACGTCTCATGTAATTTGTACCGCACTGAAGTTGTTCAACTCGAGTATCCTGTTTTTGAAATTCAATCGGTGTCTATTTACAATCTAAGAATGTGCGCAGTTTAATTTAATTATCGTCATTTGATCTATATAGTTTTTGCCACACACAATTTCTTATGCAAATTATCGCATGAGGTAATACAAGTATTTTATATTTCTTAAATATATCGTACGTCATTATTTAAGGTTAAACGCAAACAAAATTTTGGTTAACTAGCATGAATACTTTATACTATTCAAGGACCAAAGTGCTCACAATTAGTAACAATTTATTGACCCACAGCCATCTTTTTACATTTTCATGCAAGGACATTTTAATATGAGGATTGAACCTGTGTGATAGCAATGCTGACGCATTATTTTTAGTATTGTGAAGACTCCGTCTCTAACCCTCGTATGACTTTCCAAATTAATAAATCGTAATTTAGTGTATATTTTGGACTATCATTTCTCCACTATACCACTCGAGAACAAAGAAAAAATAAAACTACAAACCTTTTCTATTAGATACATAAGTATAATATATAGGTCTAAACAGCTTTTTCTAGGTTAGCACAAATATAAATTATACACTGTACCTACGACATTCCCCGACAACTTCCCCGTCGCCATACCTAATCAGGCGAGCAAATCATTATACCACATCTTGAAATAAAAACATTAATTATAGCTTTGGTCCTCGATGCCAGCAGTATGGTTTTTGTTGACGTTTCTTAGAAATTGATCGGTTTAATAAAGTTAAATTTTTACTGTGTTCGCCGGGATTCAATTCATCGTTAAACGATTATTGGTCTTCGTTTCCATGACAACCTTATTGAATATATTTAAATTATTTGTATAAAGTCCTTCTGTATAAAGAAAAAGGAAATTCCCGTAAAAGTATCAGCTACAAATACTTAATACTCATTAGTCGTTATTTATGAGTTCTTGGCCGTGGAAAAACGGATTAATGTTATTAGTGAAGATATCGCCGATTTCAACCCTAATCTGTATAAACACGCTTTTGCTTTTGACTTTATCTCTTTTATTTAACTACGATACCTCTTCAATGTTGCCAACGTTTGTTTTAATATTTATAGGTACATTATTTAAAATAATTGCTGCTCGCCTACCT
Organism: Antheraea mylitta; assembly: GCA_014332785.1. NCBI lineage: Eukaryota > Metazoa > Arthropoda > Insecta > Lepidoptera > Saturniidae > Antheraea > Antheraea mylitta. The sequence continues at coordinate 334,431 of JACEII010000133.1, forward strand.
TTCGGTACTATAGAGCATTTGATACATTGACATTGAACCAAAATTTGTGATACTAATTTCTATTTCCTGATATTCATAAACCTATATATTCAACTAGCTGTTCTCGCGACTTCGTCCGGGTGGAATAGTCACGGTGGGCTAACGCTAACATGCAGCGAAAGCTCTCAAAAGGTAAAAAGCTCGATTTTGAAACATTATTCAATGGTGTTCCGGTACTATTGGTTTCAGCATGATGATATATAGCCTTCCTCGACAAATGAGCTGTCTATCATTGAAAGATTTGAAATCGGATTAGTAGTTATGATATTAGCGCGTTTAACAAACTAAGAAACCCTTCAGCTTTATAATATTAGTATAGATTCATAAAAACAGTTGAGGTGTTGGACTTTGTTTGATGTTTCCGGTTGTACCGTGGCCCGATGAAATATCAGGAACTATTTAAAGCAGCCTTGAGTAATTGGGAGGCCTGTAAATTAAGTTAAGTTGGGTCCGAGGGAGGAATCTGTACAATTTGCGGCTTGGGAGAAAATTGACCGGGATTTACTGGTTAATCTCATTTATGTTACGGATAAATATTACTTCAGGCAAATATTCTTGATGGAATATTATTATTGTGATTTGCGGTAACGAAATGTTCCAGTCGTTTCAATCTCCGTTATTCTCGAAAAATCGGTTATTAAGTAAGATATTCACATCAGCCTTGTAAGAGACCTACTCCAGGGACATAGGCCTCTTCCCGAAGGAAGATATGGGGCATAATCACCACGCCAGCCCACGATGTATCGGCGATTGCAAACACTGACAAATCCAGAGTTCTATGTTTTCCCACATACCGTAGTACAACATGAACATTTCTCAGGTTGAGGTTTCATCACGATATTTGCCTTCACCCACAGCCGACAGTGTTACCAATTTAAACTAGTAAATGTACGCGAATTCCCAAATATTCTTTGATACATCCGGGGTTCGAAACTGCGGACAATGGAATTATATTCCACAGGACAAACCAATAATCCGGTCAAATTAGACCAAAAAATAAGAGTAAAGTTACCTAAATTCTTACCAAGCTGAAAATCGGTAAGATTGTTTAAAATATCATTAAAAATAAAATTTGAAAGTTCCCCATTCCCAAGCCAAGCCGAGGTGTGCAGCGCACCCTTGAGCTGGTTGCCAAAATAAAATCGGCTGAGTGCCTTAAGCACTCGCCTTAGTAGTCCGGTGAAGCTGTTAAGTCCTTGCAGGGTCAATAGCGTAGTCATTTCGAAAAAAAAATTATATTAGTAGTGTAAGTTACAATGACGGGATAGAAAAATATTTTAACATATATTATAACTATAGAGATGTATATATACGTGACGTACTCGTGCAATATGACGATTACAACTTTTTGAATCGTTATATCTCAAAAACGGTAGCTCGTAGAAAAAAATTATGAATAAATTTTTTGTAGATAATTTTATGATCTACATACAGTTTTTGTCTGAGGTATTTTTATGATAAAACTCACCGTTTTGCTGAAAATCGCGAAAAACTCATTTTTTGACCTTTGACCTTGAATACATTTTTTTCCTTACAGGGGAAAGATGGGGAACTTTCAAATTTTGTTTTTATTGATATTTTAAACGATCTTACTGATTTTCAGCTTGGTGGGAATTTAGGTAACTTCGAATGTCTAAATTGACCGGACTACAAACCAACCACGCCTTATAGTAAAGGTATGGCTTTATCTATCTTGTCAATGGGTTTAGTTTTGTGTTTCAATTCTGCAACGTCCTATCCGACCTCTAACGCTCTCCTTTTGTTTATGATACCGTTGAAATAGTGCGTAAATCGACAAATATGTAACACCCTGTGTCGTCGGCGTCCCCTAAAACAATTTCTACGGCCAATCGTCTGTATGATTGTCAATATTGCATCCTTAACTCCAGTTCACGCTGCTTCATTGATGGTAGAGTGTCGTGTTCAGTCACTTTATTTGTTTTATGTAGTCTCGAATTTAATATAATGTAACTAGTTTCAGTATACATTTGGTTACTTATTGTATACTTGTTTTTATTGATTATAAGATGGTGTTGCCATTTATTCCGAGATACTCATTGCTATTCTATTTGTTTGAATTTTGTGTCAACATCGAGTTGTGTAGTCTCTGATTTCTACCTACAGTTTGTTATTAAACGAAGATATTTAGACTAGAAACGTGATTGGTTGATAAGAGTGGCTATTGAAACACTCCTAATGGCGATTGGTGACAGATTTTAAAATATTGGTTACTAGCCGTACCCGCGACTTCGTCTCTGTGGAACCTAATGTAAGAAAACAGCGACGAATAAAGCCATCTGAATGTATTGAGCCTATTCTCTTATCTATTCTTCTCTCGTACTTAACTCACGTCAACTTATAACTTTTAATAGAGTGAACCTATTTTAATCAAACCGAGGCTAAATGTTACTCAAGGAGATGCTTTATTTCTTGGTGAGGTTTTATCGTGAACGCAGTACTTTAGCACTGATGCCTGTTCAAACAGACATACAGAATGATTGAAATGTATATTATTAGTTTAAAAATACCTTCAACATTTTTTTTTTTTTTTCAGAAAAGACTTAAAAAGTTCTAACACCTTACATTTACAGTCTTGTATGTGTAGATTACCACTTTTTTAATATTACTCTATTTGAGAAGTTTGTATAGCGTCATGATGAATAGTTAAACTTTATGCGTAACCATTCGACAGATTAATTACATTGAGCAGCTCCTTTGTTTGGTTTGCGAAAGAAAAAAAAAAGTATATAAAAGTTTTCTTGTTAAGTTGAAACATAAAATTTTCTCTTGGTAAAGTTGAAACATTAACGGGCCGGTTGAATTGGCTTCTTTTACAAGTAATTCGCGTTGAGAGATTGCCGAGATCTGTTTACGACGTCTTCTCATTTAGAGCTTCGAATACCTGAATATATGTTCTTTAAATATATAAAAATCCATTATCATATTGTTTGTCCGCGATGTACTTCGAGACTACTAAACCGATATTCATGAAACGCTGGTATTTATTTTTTTTTATTATTAGTCAATATTTTTTCATTACAAATTAAATGATTGTAAGTGTTGATTATTGTTATTAATTGTAAGTTTCATCAGTTTCGAAAAAATTGCGACAGATAGAGTGAACCGTTTTTTTAATGAAACCAAGATTAAATGTTACTCCCGGATATGCTTAATGATTTTATAATTTACTGTGGACGCAATACTTTAGCAGTGATCCGTGTTCATACAAACAGACAGACATTTCTAGTAAATGTTTTTCCTTTTATATAAAGAGGAATTTGGCGGCGACTTACATATATATATATAATCTATACTTCTATACTTACTAATAATATTATAAAGAGGTAAAAAAGTTTGTGGGTTTGTGACGTTGTGACGCTGTAGAGGGTAATCTCAGGAACTGCTGGTCCGATTTGAAAAATTATTTCAATGTTATATAGCTCATTTATTGAGAATGGTAATAGGATATATATAATCACGCCAAGAACAATAGGAGCGGAGCACCAATGAAGGATGTTTAAAAATCCAGGATTTTTTTCCCTCTTGAGATCTTCCGCTGCGTGTTAGAGTTAACCCAGACTAACTATTCCAAACAAACGAAGTCGTGGGCATAGGCTAGTAGGTAATATTTAAATACAGTAATTGGATCTTAAAATATAATTATAAATGAAGACAAAGCATTATCTTAAATCAAGTGAATAATATACTATTTTACACTTTTGAGTACATATTTTATTAAGGCGGTTCATTTTCGTTTGAAAAAATGTATCTACGTGTTTGATAACTTTTTAAGAATACAATTCTCTAACGAGCGCAACGAAATTTGGTAATAATCGTAAGTCTGGGTTTTGAAATAGGATACTTTATATATCGATATGCAAACAAAATTACGCTTAGTGAAGCGAACCAGACAGCTAATATGTCAATATATGTAATAACATATTTTGTATTGGTTGATATAACTTGTATTTTGTATATCTTAAGTACAAAAATAACATCTATTTTAATATCATATTAATATACTCTACTGTAATATAATAATTTAGTTTTATGTTATATTAAGACGTTGATATATGGGATATAAAAACCCCTTGAAATTTAAAAACCTAATTGATAATAATGCTACTATCTCTATATGCGAGATCGTAAAATAAAACCCTCCTTGTGTAAAGTTTCAAATACAATCAGAAACTGGCGCTGGTGTAATATACACTTGTCAAATAGATCCCGTGACAGACAGCTTGCAGGTGACTTGTCTGCATGTACTTTGTAAACTATTACCTACTGTGATGGTGTGTTGACTACCATTAGTTAGTTTTAAACACGTTGATTTCATGGCAGTGAAGTAATCGAGTTATTTAAACGTGAAAGAATCAGCTACCAAAGAAATATCTAAGCTTTAGCACTCGTTTTTAACCGACTTCAAAAAAAGGAGGAGGTTATCAATTCGACTGTATGTTTTTTTTAGGCATTGTATTTCTTGTTATTGTGTTTTAAGCACGGTCTGAATATAAATATGTGGTTCATACTATTATTTTATATTGCTATAGATCCGAAAATCATCTTAGATTAGTCCTAAGAAATCTTGTGCTTATAAGACATTCAGGTATTAGACGTGCAAAGTTCAAGCGATTCCACGTACACAAATCATGCAACCTACAATGTACTGAATATAAAGTAAATAGTGATGTTATCAATGCCCAAGCGGAATTAAAAAGAACTAGGAGTTTTATCTTCTCCGCTAATCTTTGCTCGAAGTTTTGTCATTACAGGTGATTAATACACGGCTTTTAAATAGGGCTGTAATGTTTCTTTGTACTTTTATTCTGTACAACTCAATGAACTATTTGATATTAAGAAAGATGGCATTGATTATTTTGAAATTGTTACTGTTAATAACACATTAACTAATCATTCTCGAATTTGACGATGTCGACGAGCGTAATGGAATGTAATATAGATTTAGTCATTTGTGTATCCATTTATATACATTTTTCTACTGCGCTCCATTTTTATTTTTATGCATTGAATCGATCTCAGTTGTAGTTATATCTCGCTCTACGCAGATACTTCCCACTAAGTTTTTTAAAACGACTCCATTTGTACTAACAGCTGTGGGATCTACGTGTCACTGCCACTTCAGCTTACTGTGTCTAAGAAGTGTATGTTACTATTTTCCTGTTACCGCAATTGCTTTAATTTTCTCCTATACCTAATACGTAGTAATCAGTTATTATTTTATTGTTATACGTTTGTATTGTTACTATAAATAATTACGCGGGTTTTGTTCAAATTTATTATGGTCTGTTTGTTAAAAGTATAATTAAAGTTTAAACTATTCTTAGTTAAATGTGTCAAAACAAAGCAAAATATTTTATTGTACAGGTGAATAAGTTAGCAACCCTAACAGGCAAATTGAAGAAAGACAGTCCACGGATTGCTTTGTATTTTTGTCCTCTAAGTCCGTAATTGTGTTTTCAAACAAAGTTCTTTTTATTGCATTAAAATTAAATAAATCACTCCCTCGGATACAGCGTTTGTTTTGTATACTTTTTAATTTTGTTTCACCATCATTATTAACTTCTTTGTTTTCACGTCATGTTCGAGCTTGCCATAATGAACGACCGACCAGATTTAACATATCTATCAATGACAAACTTACTCAATAAGAATGAAGATATTAATTATGTAGTAAAAAAAATCTAAATACACTGTTACAACTGGCCAATTACGAAATAAAAAAGCTTACCATGTAATTTTATGTCACTTACAACATAACGCTATTGGCGCACTAGTAATCCAAAAAATATATATCATGAATAGGCCAATCAAATCACAAATTAATTTAGGCCTTAAAAATGCGTTTATGAACGTTAAAACTATCACCGGTTCGGACAAACAACCCCAGTGATCGAGAAGAACTGGCAACACACTCGATCTGGTTTATCTTTTCATGATACATAATTTTACAAACCAAGATATTTACATTAGTTTTTGGCGGATGCGCAAATAAAACGCGTCGATTCCAGTTGTCAGTCTATGATAGATTTTAGACATTAAAACCCACTTGACATGGTGCTTGACCTCACTATCCGCCAAATCGGTGATGTGCTTTGGGACTTTGTTATAAAACCTCACACTATTACAAAAACAAAACTTTTACTAGTTCTAGTGACCCTGATACATAGATACCATAACATCATACGTGTAAATGAACTTGATATTGGCCCGGGTTAGAAGTAGGTTAATGCAGAGCAGCTTGACGTTTGCAGTCCACCAGATTAGGCACCCCTCGGCGGCGGCTCAAGCCTAGGTCCGTCCCCTCGGCGTGGAGCTCTGGAGTGCGCTGCTCACGCGATACAGTGACACAAAATGTTACATCACTGCAACAACAGTACACATATCACCCCCACGCACGTGCACGCATACACGCCTACACATGAAAGTGGAAGGGTTTTGTTTCTTCCCCTTATCGAACTGAAATAGTTTGGAAAATTATCCGATACGAAATATATATATAGGAGTTATTGAGCTATTTATGCTTGGTACATATACATGCTCCAACAACTCATATATGTATGATTAGTTAGCTTAGGTCAGCTCAGATAGTTCGCGAATTGCACGTGTCGGGCAGCAGCCCAGGCCGAGGTGTGCCGTGCACCCTTGATCTAGTTACCCAAATAAAATCGGCCGTGTGCCGCAAGCGCTCGTCTTAGTAGTCCGGTGAGGCTGTTAAGACCTTGCTGGGTCAATGGCGTATTCAGTTCGAAAAAAAAAAAACCTTTGCAGTCCGGTACAACATTGGCAAAATTCGAGAGACGTATTAGTTATGTTTATTATTGTATTCCAGTAATTACACTATACTCCAAAATATGTGAGTATAATTTCATAAACATTTTGTATCTTACTGTCGTTGAATATAATTTACTTAATAATAATATTGGTTATTGTGGAACAACTACTCTGCTAACAATAACTGACAATTTAGTTCCGAGTGAGTTTTCCCTGAAAAAACGAAATGAATCTTGTTTCCAAAACACCAATTAGTAAAATGACTCTCAAGTACATTGTAATCCGTTATTTTCCTCGGAGCCTCATTTCTCTAAAGGGTTTAAATCTAATTTATTTACATCAAAAAACCGTGGATAAAAGTTTAGACTCTATATTAATTGGTTGGAGGATTGTTTTGCCGGCCATCACAATGTCGTAAAAAAAATTCTAACCGGCCCCTTTGTTCTCTGGTCTAAAATGCTTGTTTTCTTATACTTATTTGAAAAAGTATATGTTATTATTTACTCTGTGTTAGACTACAATAAGGAGCGATCTTGTTTTATTAGTTTAACGAATTACTGGGGTTCATCTAGAAAAACTAGAAATTTGTGTACAGAAATATTTCAAAATAGTCGTAAATTATTATCAAACTTATTGAGTAAATGAATCAGAATTATTCGTAGATGCAATAATATTTATTACAATCACGCCCTTTCGAAGTCTGTTAAAAAATCAAAGAGCGGTGTTTTATATGAAGATAATAAACTGTTTGCTTTTCTGAGAAAAGGTGTGTAATTTACTATTGGTATGGTGTCGCTGTAACCATAAATATTGTTCATATTGCAATTATTTTGCCGAACCGTAATAACTTAATATTGTACATTATAAATGTTGAAGCAACAAATAATATGTAACTCAGCCGAATAAAAAGAATTTATTCTTTAACGTGTCAGATATTCACACAAAAATGTCAACATTTTAACTTTTCAGATATATTGAACGAATCCTCTGAAATTTGCCGCCAAATAAATGGTCTCAATTTATATTGAATTACCCTCGGTTCCGATATAATTGACAATAAATCTGGCAGAGTTTCAAACTTTGGTCGCTGGGTTATGGGAGATATTGGCATTAAACACCCAACGGTCACAAATTGAATAACCTCAGGCTGCATTGTTGTGGCGTATAGAATAATAATTGTCATTTTTATAATTAAAGTTAGAAGGCGCGTAATTACTTATGAGAGTGTAATGGCAGATTAAAAATGTTGATGATGAAGTTTTTAAAAATGTTGATTCAATGATATCTTTATAAGGGTCGAAATTAGTATAAGAAAAAAACACAGTAAATGTTTATAGTCTATATTTAACAAGTTATTGTTATACCAGTATACGAAGTGTTTGTGACAAATAAACATTGGATTAATCTGAAACAGTAGTGTCCTAGAAAGTAGATCATAGTAGAGAAGTAATCTTTAATTTTGTCAAATCTCTCCAATAACGAAGTCACCCTTCTAGAAATTTCTCCGTTTTTGTACGATATTTAAGCACGTCGGATGTCATCTGAGTGCAGTTCTATTCTGGACGTCAGAAAAAATAAAATTAATAGAATGATGAAATCTTGAAGCCAAATGCGACCACAGGATTATGAACAGTAAGTGCGGTTATGGAATAATTGTGATAGTATTGAATGTCTTGTCTATACGTATACAGGTAAATTTGTTTAACGACATTTATCTAAGATCATTGCAATATTTGTTTATTCCTAAATTTCTTACTCTGTACATATATGTCTGGATCTCAAAAAAAAAAGTATTATGTGTAAGTTTTGTTATTTTATTTCCTCTAGATATCTTTTTATAATTAAATTCGTGAAAAGATTAGCATTAATTCATATATCGTTGTGATGGAATAGGATAATAATTAATATGTTTAGAAACTGGTTAGTAAGAAACAATTTGAATTTTAGAAAAATACCATAGTCTTTTCTCTTGTCATTGTTGAATTCGCTCTTGGAATTTCTTTTGTCAGGAGATGGCTTTTTGATGTTGAATATATATAATAAGTTAAAAAAGAGTAAAGGAGTTTTATTTAATGAAGTATTGACACACTTCAGTGTAGTTTTTATGTTATATGTATGTAGGGAAGTCGACTTTATAATATCAATTGTGCCTGCGACATCGTCAGCGTGGAACCTTATTTAAAAAAAAAGTGACGAATAAAATTTGAATATATGAACACAACTTATCTACTTTTCTCTCGTACTAAGTCGCGTCGTCATTAAAAATACAGTAACTTTTGATAGAGTGAACCGATTTTAATGAAACAAAGACTTAATATTACTCAAAAGTATCCTTTATTATTTTCTTGATGATGTTTTATCATGAACACAGTATTGTAGCAGTGATACGTGTCCAAACAAATGGGCAGACAGACAGATATACATTTCTAAAATTGATTGAGATGTATTTTATTACTTATTTCTAGACACTTGCACCATTTTTTTTTACAAAAATTTAGTACACACTTTAGGTTTACATTGTTATTATAATGCATAGAAGATTGGTGGACTTCGAAAAGGTAACCCAATGTCAATTGAATTCTTACGAAAATTCATTCGTGGTAACTCGGCTCGTTTCTAAGAATCATTATCTCATATAAATAAAGCATTATAATATACAACACAATGTCTAGAGACAATTTGGTACCGACTAACACAGGCTTGTATCTAATTTAGCATGCGAAGTGCACACATTACCGTGCGGCCATCGGATCATATCCTGTTACTTAGTCATATTTACTACGTGACTAGATTCCAGGTTATATAAATGTTTATACAAAATATATCCCTGGAAATCATTTACATATCATACAACTTCGATAACATTTGCAAATTCAATCGTAATACTTTATTCATTTTATTTTTAATTAAGTCTATTTCTGTTTTGTTATCATGGAAATTAACAATCGCAAATTAATTAGTGAGTTGCTGTTAAGTTAAATATGAAATGACTGCAGTAGAGGTAATTCTCTCGCATATTGATAAAAAAATTACAAACTTTTATCATATACTTATATAAATTTTTCATTTTTTCATGGATAAAAATAATAAAAATACATTATAATTGAATACTTGGCATGATTCTGACCTCGATATAATTGTATGTCTACGACATTAGTGCATACACTATATTAAGCAGAGAAGACCTATGTGTACATATACGACTTAAATAGATAAATCTCTTTATATAACTATTCGTATATGCGTGTGTTAATTAATTGTAATATAAAAAAAAAGAATCATTAAAATCGGTTCAGCCAGTCCAAAGTTATGAGGTAACAAACATAAAAAAAAAAAAAACCATAGAGACGAATTGATAACCTCCTCCTTTTTTTGAAGTCGGTTAAAAAAAGAAATGAAAGAAGTCTAGCAACCACTTTCAGTCGTGGGCGCACTCACTTTAAAATCAGATCTAATTTAAGGGCTTGATATTAGACCTTTATCGGTGTATAAAACCATGTATAATTGTAATTAACTTAGTTCACAAAGAAACCTTATTTTGAAAACAGCTAACTATCCAGATTTAAGCGGAACAAACCGGATTGTACCGCCTCAAAGGACGGATTAATTACAGATTCAAGTTTTAATGAAAGTTGAAACTGAAAGACCCCGAATTTTTTGCTCTTTCACGCCTGTACATGTAACCTTTTGTCTCTTTAAAAATTGGTATTGCCTTTTTGTCGTAGTGAGTAAGCGCATTTTTTGTTCGGATTTTCTTTCGTACGATTAAATTTTACCGAACCTTATTCTGTAAAGGTGATGCCAGTTTAAAAGTCCTACATTTTTTTATTTATATTGTGGGCACATGTACAAGTCATGTTTGTCACGCTTACCCGAGTCAACTATTTAATCGATCACCATGAAATATTGCGTACACCTTGTCGGAGATATAAGGAAGGAACATAAACTGCAAAGAAAGATATAAAGAAAGGCATTTTATTCTTGAACAAATCCAGGTTACAAAATAAAGAAAGAAAATGTATATATATGTATTAGATTCTGAGTGATACTGCAGCGCTGATTTGCAATGGGGTGCTATAGCAATGTACGGATGTGTAATCTGGATAAAAATATTACATTGGATTAGACTCATAAAACACACACCCGTAACGTTTGATTTATAAAACAGATGATAGTGAAACACAGGAATAAGTTAAATCTAAATTATCATAAGCACTAGCTACTAAAAAATAAGTCAAAATAGTTGCCATTGTCAATTACGTTACGTAGATGCCTGCACTTAATTAAGGTACTCCCGGGAAAAGCGACTGACGTATGAGAGGAATTTAATATTGTCAATGAAACTTAAGTATGCGGGGCTATACGATATGAGTTTGTAAATGATCTTCAGTGGAACGTACGACATTTAACTCTATATGGAGTAAAGTGAAGAAGAATTATACTAATATTGGAAAGCATTACTATATTTTTATTATTATTTAACGATATTATGGAATTATTTAAATCACCTTATAACCTCAGTAGATGTGTATATATAAGCATATTTGCTGCTTCGGGGTACAAATAATCGAAGACCCTCCGGTACGAACCTCCATTAGCGAGCCAGTGAGTTTATGCATCAAAGAGAGAGTAAATTCAGAAATGAGAGAACATAGAAAATGTACATACAAAAGAGCTGAAACCACAATTTTTTGAAGTACATTTTCACACAGTAACCACGGTAAATCGTGTCGTTATAGTAGTTAAATATTACCATATCATGATGAATTCGGATACCATAAATATAGTTGTTGGGCTTTTAATTTCCCCAGGGTGTAGAAGAGGTACTGATTTTAGACCCGGATAAGCGAATAAATTTCACGGTTTAAGCCTTCGACTAGGTCGTCTACACCGCATATTTAGCGTGTCTTATTGAGGAGTCTGCAAATAGTATAAAGTTTAGTCCATAGTTTGAAATCGTGGCATGTGTTAAAAAAAGTGATTATTGGTATAAAAAAGTTTAAATACCAAAACTACTCAAAGTATCTATACCTAAGTCATTCCATTGCAAAGCCATGTTAATAGAACACTCTACCAGAATGATTCTTTATCATATACAGCACGTAAAACGCATCTTAGTGAATCGCTTTGGCGTTGAACATTCCATAATCTACCAATGTGTGTTCAATTTGTGGATTAATTTGCTTCGATATTTGTCAGTAAGTGTTACTGTAAAGGTAAACAAATATTTTACATGGGCTACGACTGGGTGCTCCGCGGCGTGCTCCCATATGGAGCGCGTCTAATCTGTTTCGCGGATGACACCCTAGTCGTAGCCCGGGGGGGGGGGGGAATTGGAAGGAGGTGGAGCGCCTGGCCACGATGGCCACAACCCTCGTGGTCAGGCGCATAAGGAGGTTGGGCCTCAAGGTGGCCCTCGAGAAGACTGAGGCCCTGTTATTCCACGGGCCTCGTCAGGGGCCACCTCCTGGGGCCCACATAATGGTGGAAGGCGCCCGGATCAGGGTGGGGGCCAAAATGAAGTATTTGGGCCTCACCTTGGACGGGCGCTGGCGGTTCGAGCCCCATTTTGCGGGGCTCGGTCCGCGAATTGCTGGGGCGGCGGCGGCACTCGGCCGGTTGCTCCCCAATATTGGGGGGCCGGGTGCCGGGTGCCGGCGACTTTTTATGGGAGTCGTGCGGGCGATGGCCGCCTACGGGGCACCAGTCTGGGCAGACGCCCTCGGTGCCGCCAACGTGCGCACGCTGCGCAGTGCGCAGCGCACGGTGGCACTGAGGACGATCCGGGCGTACCGGACGGTGTCCTCGGCGGCGGCCTTTGCGCTCGCCGGCTCCCTTCCTTGGGAGCTGGAGGCAGGTGTTCTCGCCGCTGTGTACGAATTCACGGCGGCGAGGAAACGTAGTGGAGAGCCTCCGGCTCCCAGGGAAATAGGGAGTAAGAGACGGCAGTTGCGGGAGGAGGCAGTCGAGAGGTGGATGCAGGACCTGGCGGACGCGCGCTACGGAACGTACACCGTTGACGCCGTCCGCCCGGTCCTGCGGGAGTGGATTGGTCGCAAGTGGGGCTCCCTGACGTTCAGACTGGTGCAGGTGCTGACTGGACATGGTTGTTTCGGGTGGTACCTGCACCGGATCGCTCGCAGGGAGCCGACCGCCGCCTGTGACGAGTGCTGCGCTGAGGAGGATACTGCGCAGCACACTCTGTCTGAATGTGCTGCATGGGAGGTGGATTGCCGCACTCTGGCGGTGGCGGTAGGAGAAGATTTGTCGCTGCCGAGCGTGGTTCTGTCCATGCTCGGCAGCGAGCAGGCATGGCGAGCAGTGGCCTCCTTTTGCGAGGAAGTCATCTCGCAAAAGGAGGCGGCGGAGAGGGCACGCGAGGCGGACCCGCTCAGTGGGCGTCTTCGCCATCAGAGGACCGGCAGGAGGAGGCGGCGCTTTGCCCAACTCCTCCTGCCACCGTAGCCGGACGTGAGGGGATGTAGTCGGGGGGCTCATCCCCTCATTGCACAGGTCTGGCGGACGTGGGGGGGCAGCTGGTGTCTGCCCAGCTGCCTCTCGATAGGTAGGAGCCCGGCGGCAACCTTTCGCCGGGTGGACCGTTGGGGCGGCTATTCAAGGGGAATAGCATAGAACGATCCCTTGCCGCCCCAACATCACGGTCTGTCGGTACACCGTGGGGTTTTAGTCCGTGCGAGTCGGACATATCCCACTCTCTCCCCCGGGAGGGTGGATATCCATAAGGGATTTCCCCACGTAAAAAAAAAAAAAAGGTAAACAAATATTATGATTTAAATGTTTTTAAGTAGTTAATTTACGCTCAGTAAAAATAGGAACTAAAAGTGTAATATGTAGTAAAAACATATATAACCTTCTAACATTCTTGGCATCGCCTCTCCGCTGTTTATTGGAAAGAATATACAAAATGGCCTTAGTAGATTTTACTAAATTTGGAAAGGCGAGTGACTTATTGTATTACTATGTGTGAGCAATGAAGGTGAATGTTGATAATTTTTGGCGGGGAACCCTAAAATCTATATTTGGACCGCAAGTAGCAAGCCTTGGCTCAGAGTTTTCGGCCTGTAGCACAATGAACTCTACACTGGCACCGTGAATCCGTGGACGACTAATAAATACATTTCTATAATTTAAATACAGTAATATTACGGTACAGCATAGTCTTTTTACTGAGTCAACATAAAATGAATTGATAAAAATATCATAACCGATAGAATAATTTCGCAAATTCATTTTATAATATACCGGCCCTCTTTCAGAGCGGAATATTACGGATCGTACACTCGGCGAGTCTAGTCGTTGCAATTCAGTGCGATTGGTTGGACTCAAATTCGGGGATGAATATGCATATCTCATGAAATTTGATAGTTTAAACATGAACTTTTGCTTAATAAACATGTGAGCGAATGTCGAAAATTACTATCTATCACTTAGTTCGGTTCTATGTAATCTAATAGTTCAAAATGCAGTTGGTGAAAATGTTGCTTTCGATTGACCAATACAGAATTAGAATTTTTTATTAGAAACTATTCTGTGAATTTACATAAAATCCAATCAAAAATACACACACAAATCTTTCATTACAATACAGAGGCTATTCAATTAATAATATGTAATTAAAATGCTACTTACAATAATATTATAAGTAAAGAAAGTTTGTAACAATAGATGGATCTTTGTTACTATTTCTTACAATAGCTACGGAATCGATTTTAATGTATCTTTACAGTAATACTTATACAACTCAATAAGACACTGGTTTTAAATAGACCAAAGCATAATATTAAGTGTCAATTAGATATATTTCCTTCGTGAAAACGAAGAATCCCTGTAGTGATTAAATTCAGTTTGACAAATGCTACATCCAACTCAGTCCGGATTTTAGTATCTCATAAGAATTTTTAAGGAGATCAATAACTTCGATTTATAGAGGTTTGATTTAGAAATGTTTTTGTAGTTAATATTGTTTGACTTAAGAGATATAGATCTTCCATCTTACCTAATTTAATCTTATTTCAAGTGAAATAAATTAAAATTCTTGTAGATTTCAATATTTAAAGTAAAAATATAAAAAAATTAATATTCCTAAGAAAGGATACAAAGGTGAATAGTTTTGATTTATCGAGGAAAAGTTTCTACCGAAATACCTATTAAAATACTAATTATTTTGAATTGTTGAAGTTTTAGATCTCGAATGAATGGAACTAAACTGTGTAATTCTTACAGAGTACAATTAGATAATGAATTCATGGGCGGCTATAATTAGTATTTTATAATCTCCAGTTTTTATCTGCTATATTGTTGAATTTAGTCTCGTCGATACTCAAATTTACAGTACAAATATTGGTTATAACTATCTAAATTGAGCTACGTAAGCTCCGTTGTCGATCACTCAGTGGTCTGGCCATGAATATGCATAATACATAAGTTTCATGGTTACGAGCGCTTAAACTGCAGTTACTAAGTTTTGGACGTTTATGAACTGTCATTTGAGATTGTTATTCTTAATAATTTGTGGAATTAACCTATAACCTTAACCGATACCCTTGGAAAATATTAAGCACACTGGCTTTTATTTTAAGAATAAATCAAATTGTATGGCTTTTTTTCGGGATGGAATGGATTGCACTATGCATTGTAGTAGACGTACAAGGCACCTTACTATAAATTATCCTGGAATTTAGCAAACGAAATCATTTTTTATATACGTTTGTAAAGTTCTGCATTTACAATATGTAATATTTAATCACTTTCTATTCTATGCCACAGGGTTGCCATACTATGTAGTATATTCAAAAGGTGAGGGAAACAATATGAATATTGATAAAGGAAGCGTGTTTGAGATTTTTTTTTATGTCATATGTAGGCAAACGAACATGCGGGTCACCTGTTGTTAAGCGATCACCGCCGTCCATAGACACTAGCAACCCCAGAGGAGTCGCAAGTGCGTTGCCAGCCTGTGTTTGTGGGAATGGAGAGAAAGGGGGAGGTGAAGGAAGAGGGGAGGGGAGGGGAAATGGGTCTCCGGCGCTCCCAATGACCGAACGAAACGCAACAATGTAAGCAGTGTTACTTCACGTCGGTTTTCTGTGTATCGGGTGGTGCTACCCCGGACGAGCCGACCCATTCAGGCTGAAACCAATAATAGCTTCAGCGTGGCTCCACCACTACAAAATACAGTTTCATAATTAAACCTGGATATATTTATCAGATGCATTAATAGCGTAAGGGTCTCGATTTCATGGAAATCTATTAATATAATTAAATCTTTCTTGTTCATAATGGACCCGAGACTTAAATTTAAAGAAATGTAACATTTATATAATCATGTATTTGATTGCTTGTTGTGAAATCTAACTTGTAGGATCCTACTTGCTTTGCTGAATGAATAACTACAACCGTGTCTCACTTCTATTTATATCGTTTCTATTAATACGAATGTCCACAATAAAATGACATCATTCATTGCGCTCTATGGTCATGGGTCCGCAATATAGCTTTACGTATAATTTAGCGATGCTGTTTGTTATGTCAATTTGCTTATCGTCTAAAAATCGTTTTGGTATTTGATTTATATTATCTTGGATGAAGAGTTAATATTTGTATCCAATGGCTTAGTAAAGCCAAGCTGCTAATCATGTGATTGAATTATTAGATATCCTTATAAACTAATCAAAATAAATACCTCTACGTATACGGTGTATTTTCCTGAGATCTTTTAATTTTATTCCGTCATATTTCAACATTACAATCCTAGCATTACAGCTTTCATTCATGATGCTTTAAAATCTCAAATGCTTTCCTAAATAATCCGAAATCCATTTGTGAGAAAGTTCTAGATGTTCGAAGTTAACGAGGTAAACCCTTCAACGGTGCACAATAAAGATGGCGCAATTATATCGCAGCTATCCGGGGAAACTCTTGACAAGTTTTTCCAGGTCAAGTGATACAACCTCCCTACACTCTTAGGTTTTGGTTGGTCATTAGCATGTAGCTTGTATTATTTTGTATTTCGATTCTTTGAACTCGTATGTTTACGATCGATTTATTTATTTATTATAACTTTACACTGTACACCATTAGGGAAAAGGCAGGATCGGTGCAATACAAGAAAACATCATTTATGTCGTGTATGGATTCATAATATCTCCTTTCATAATTGATCATATTATTAGGCCACTAGAGGGCCCGGCGGACGTCGTCCTATATAATAATTGAAAAAAAAAAACCTAAAATTCAACCGCAGCGCTACTTGACAGCGAATTCAATTGTGAGTTTAAACCAGTCATGAATCCACCTGAACACTATATATATATATATATATATATATATATATAAAGATATCCAAAAACATAAACGCGAGGACAATCTGCACAGCGCATATACCTATTAAGTAAAGAAAGTTAGATATTTGATTAAAATTAATCCACACGGTAAACCGTTAAGTTTAAATATTACCTAGGTTGAATATTAGTTCTAGACTAAGATTTTACCTTCGAATAACGGCTGTTCGTAATATCCAACTTTCGTTTACGATGTAATAATAAAGTCCTAAAATGTTTGCAAAGCTATAACTGGTCGGGCAATGGCTGAAGTTTCTCGAGCTAGTTGCGCCAGCCCGTCCGTCCGCTTACCGCACTGCTGTCTCGACTAAAGATTTTTCTTTTTATTCAATCTGATCAGCGTAAAGTAATAAGCGGAAACATGGCACTCATTCTTTTGATACAGTAGCGCTAGATACTAATCAGCAGACGCAGTGCCAGTAGGCAGTTCCGGCTCCCCCGCCAATAAGGTGTATGAAGGTACCATGGGGTTTTAGTCCGTGCAAATCGGACATAACCCATCCTCACATGTCCCACGGGATGGGCATCCGTTAGGGATTTCTCCATGTAAAAAAAAGGTTCTAATCAGAAGTCTCTTATATATTCGTTATATTTCAAGTTGAAATCTCTTTGTGATTGAAAAGTATACTAGTTCTAGAGACGAATATTTGTTTTTGTTATTTGTAAGACTTGTATGGGCACTCATGAACCATAACGAAATTGAATAACAGGCGTTTGTTAATGTATTAAAAGTTTCAAACTAAGATACGCGTCGCCTACCACGCGCATTCTTTATTACAACTTCGATGTAGATTGCCGATTCAATCTTAATACAAGTAGATTTGTGTCCTTTTTATACTAAGACATATATTAAAAAAAAATAGAATTTAGAGTATCATTGGTGAATGTTACATGAACAGTGAACAGATCTATATATAGAACTGCAAAATATGTGAGGGCGTATAATACTCGCGTCCGCAGGAAGTGCACCTCACCTTTTTACCTTTTAAATAAATTTGTGTGGACCCGACATCATAATAAACACCATAAAAAGCCTTGCTCACACGTATTTCTTCTTTCTCGACATAAAACAGTGACCTTTCGTGGTTCTTTTAGATTTGCGGTCACCAAGTGTTGGAATGACATACCTCCTCCTATTCGTAACTTAACACGAGGTCATCGTTAATTCTTTCGTTATGACATGTTGACTAAGTATGTTTGTTTCAAAATTTAACATCTGTGTTCATATAACCTTACAGACTTCATCCTTTCATCCTTTTGTATAATATTATGATTATGTTATATTGCACTTTTCAACATGATGAGTACAACAATGTAAAACACAATGTGTGAAGAAACTGGATGACATTAACACTATATTATTTCTTGCCTACTTATTACACGGATGATAATACCTTCCAATAGAAATCTAAAACTTAAGCATTTATACACATTTTTCAATGATGTCATGAAGAATCATGCATTGACGAGGTGTTAAGTGTCTGCTTGTTACGCAAATAATTCATCTATGGAGGAAACGGTGAAAAAGCAATAACAAACGAGGAAAACAGGGTTGTCAACAGTACAAAAAAATATATTTTATGACCAGTCGAATCATCAATAAATAAAATATTATTTGCTTTTATTAAATTTCGTTCTTAATGAAGTTGTTTTCCAAAAGTTGTGTTACATTTCGCTTCTAAATTAATAATTCATTATGATACAGCATATCATTCGACCAACATGCGTTACGTTAATGATGGATTTAAGCCTAGGCTCGTAAAGCCCGGGCTTAGGGCGGCATGAGTTTAAAGGCGACAAAATTTTAGAAACAGCTCGTCTTTAAAATCGGTAAAACGCCAAAATAATTGAAGTTAAAAAAAAACAACAAAACACTTCTAATAATATTTTAAAAAAGAAAGGGCGACATGCCTTCCGGGGCCTAGAGCGAAGCGATGTCGAACATAATACGCCACTGCCTTGCGCATAGTATAAGACTATAGAACTAGCACAGTATAGAAGTTATTATGTAGCTGAAGTTCGCCTTGAACCGGGTTCGGTCGTAAACCCTCCCTAATAGATCGACTCTGTTTACCTTCACCTATTTACTGTGTTTATAATAGAGCCGGTGCCCCCACGCGCCGCGCCCGCTGCCAGCTAACTCAAGCCTCGTCTACTAGTCTTCTATCGTTAATTTATATACTGTTGAAATAAAAATGACCTTATTCTCTCCCCTTAATAGAACCATGCTTGTGTATGAAAACACGGTCACGTGTAACGTTTCGTCTAAGTACAACAAAGGAAGTTTGTTAGTTTGTTGACCACAAAACGGTACAATCATGGTACTAAAGATAAATTTTGGTATGTCAACCTGACGGTCATAACCATGACTGTAGACTTATATTCAAGTATCAAATATTATTAAAAGCGTGATAAAGTGAAGCGGTGATAGCGTGTTTTTGTTATATGCTGCATAAAAATACATACTTTTAACTCTTACAATGTGTATGAGACACACATAAACATTTTTGTCAGCTGGTAACACTACCAATGTCAAATACCTTTTCGTGACAGCTCGAACGAAAAGTGGTTACGCGTCGCAGACATAATTGTAAAAATTTAAATATAAAATATACAGTTCATTTTCTTATGTGGCTTTAATTTAAATGGATTCAAACCAGCGAGCTACACAATGAACCCCAGCATTCATTGAAAACTCCATGATATCACCAAAATACCCAGTTTTAAGACATGTAGTCAGTTCACCTAACTTGCGAAACGCGCGTTAGAAAACCGTCAACCGTTTTAATAACTAGTTTTGAAATGATGATACCTTAGTTGATAGCGTGTTTAGATACCGCGTCGATGGACGTAACATCGTATCCTAGGAACGCAGTCGGAATCTTTCGCTGAAGAAAAACACCGTTGTCAAACGATTGTATAGTTATAGGGGTTTTTCTAAATCCGGCTGGCTAGCTACCACTCGGAAGTTGAAAATCAGTCGCCAAGTATCTGTTGGTATGCTTCGGCAACTGTGCAGCAAGTCTCCCTCCAGGTTTACCGTGTATACCATCTTATACCACATCGTCCATCAATTTCAGATGAGATTGAGGACAAACGCAAATACCTGTAAAGTATTAAAATAAATAATAGTCATCATCCTAGTGTTATCATGTCATCGTACTATAGAATACCAGACAGAATGAAAATGTATGTGTTTATACTGTTTATTATGTAAGAAATTTACTAGTCGTAAACGATTAATCACCTTATAAAGCGAACAGAGGCCACAGGTGCGCCAATTCCAACAATTGAGTCTTGTACACTATTAATCTTACTCCGCGGTTCTTTGTAACCTATATACAATAATATTATTATACCACTTATCTGCTTGTGGGAAACGAATATGCAAGCTCTACGTATGCTTGGATGTAGAACCAGGAACACACCTCAGTTTTCTGCAAAACGATTATGTTTCACTTTTATGATTAATTTTGAAGAAAATTTTACTTTCCAACTTATTCAGACCCGGGTTTTTGAGCTATCGTAATCAAGATCAAAATTACTTTATCCAACTTTATGTTGAACGATGGTGACGTCTGGAAAAGACGCCACTCTCTGTACAACCACTAGTAACTAATGTATGTTTGTAAAAATATGTATCATGAAAAGATAAACCATGTCGAGTTTCTTGTCGGTTCTCGATGACTGGGTTGTTTTTCCGAACCGGTGGAAGCTTTGACAGCTTTTCATAAGCGCATTCCTAGGGTTTAAACTGCATAAATTATTTTTAATTTTGACTTACTGAGGGTATACTAAGATTTATTATTTAAACTAACTTCGATCGACTGCTTATTGAATTAATATCGTATAATTTTACTTAAGCACGAAGTTGTTCTTCAAGTAAGTTTGTTTAAGCGCTAAACGAGCGCTCTCAACAAACGTCTAGTCCCGAGGTCGTTGAAATTTAATTGTATAAGTCCTGAACACATTCTGTAAATACATTTCATCTTTATATAATATTATTGTAAGTTGGGAACTTTGAGAATTCTACGTACATTAAAACCGTTCGTGTGTTGGCGATCATTCCTACACGTTTCTACTATAAATTTGTTCTAGATGTTGTGATTCTACTTTGCTCTGTTTAATGTTGGTATATTTGATGTTTTCTCGATAAATCTCTCGACTATTTTGCTAATAGACTATATGGAACGTCTTTTTTTTTTAATTGAAGCACGACAAAGTGACTGCACTATGCCTGATGGTAAGCGTAGTACAATCCAAAAACAGTGGCGACCACCGAGAGACAGATTTTCCATCGTCGATCGCCGCTGTCA
This sequence comes from Antheraea mylitta, assembly GCA_014332785.1. Lineage (NCBI taxonomy): Eukaryota > Metazoa > Arthropoda > Insecta > Lepidoptera > Saturniidae > Antheraea > Antheraea mylitta. The sequence continues at coordinate 355,939 of JACEII010000133.1, forward strand.
TGCCGGCCATAATGACGAAAGTCACCCGGTACTGGATATGCACAGGCTGATCCCGAAACGCGACGCGCAAAAGCGAGTCACTATGACGAGCTTTTTCGTCATATACATGGTGGTTGCGACTCAGTCGGGCTGTGAAACCGTACTACCCCGCTATCGCCATTGCCTCGTTCGTTGATCAGCAGGGTGCCCAAAAGTAGGAAGTATCTCGGAAGTAATAGCGACGTTAGCGTTATAGATGATATCTTGAAGGATGTTGATCGTATAGGGTCTAATAGTTCACAAAGCTATCACTGTCGCACGCTGCTAAAGTTACAAATAAAATGTTTCTATCATGAAACTAGTTGTGCCAGCAACTCTACGTGTTTCTATCACCCAGTCCTTATTATTGACTCGCTATTTTATATTTTTAAAATTTTATATGGTAATGGTAATTTTATATGGATATGGTAAAAACCTCTATAAATTCAAAAAATAATGATCCCTTCCCTTCAGAACCTAAAACCTTTACTACTTAAAACCTTACCTCCTTACCTCAGTACTTAGAGAAAAGTTTCGATGAGATCTCTAAACTGTCTGCCAATGAATCCTATCGAATGAATGTACAAGACAATAAGTTTCTCGAAATTTATTGATTGCTGACAGTAAATATTTTTAATGCAATATTCTTGATCAGTATTCTTTATGACAGACATTTATATTATTTATATCTGTGAGACAGAGCTGTTAGCATTACATTAAAAAGAACACATACAGACAAAACTGGATAATTCTTAATTAATATATGGTAGATAAGTGTAGGTACTGACTTCAGAAAAATAAATTCCGTGGGAAAAAGATTGACAACCCTAATCGCCATTGCAATATAAAAATGTTGACCTCGCATCTTCGATATGTAACGACGTCGAAGCAACTCTACACTTTTGTTTACCGATTTTATACATACTAGTAGGCGCCCAGTGGTCGACATTCGACCATAGTTATTTGATATTTTAAGATTTGAACTTTATTAGGGTTCTTTTGTCAAAGGGTATACTTCTATAATCAAAGGTTTTCATCATGACTACTCAGTTATTTGCCATGATCTTTAAATTATATAAACATTTAAAAAATCTATGTGTAAATGAAAATTGAAATTAATTAGAAATTTGAAACAAAAATCACGTGTTAAAGCTCTCAAATTTTAAGCAAACATAACTTTACGAAAATAAAGAAATTTATCGCAACCCATGACACAATTTTCAATTAATTTTACACGACACCATGGGTGAGTAATATTGAATTAAATATAGTCTGTTCATTATGAGAAATAGTGATATGCCCAGTATCATCGTTTGGGAAAGTAATGGATCCACAATACAATCAAATGGTGAATCCAAGACAAATATGTTTTTAATACTACCATTAGCTTTTGAAAATAAATTGTTGCTACATGATGTTGACTTGCAACATTGTAACCATGGAGGTCTAAGTCATGGATTACTTTTATGAACAAAATTATTTTTTGATTATACAAAGTATTATTTGCCTCATTTTTTTATTAAATCATCATCTGAAGTGAGTTCACAATAAAAAATAATAAATGTTACAATAATAGTTATATTTTATAATATCATTGTTGAATGTAGGATGAAAAATGGTAATTGGAACGCAAGAGTTAAAAAATACATACAGTCGAGCATAGCAACCTCCTTCCTCCTACTTTTTTTAAAGTTCGCAGTTATTGACGGCTGTCAGAATGTCTTTTTATTTACATGTGTGTATATGTTGTGTAAAAATCGAGTAGTAGTGTGAGTAGTGCATATTTTAATTAATTTAATGTACTTGTAATGCATTTTATGTACAAAAATCAGCTTTCTGCACTTCTCCGCCATATAAACTTAAACTATGCCAGATGTCAAGTCAACCGTTGACGGGAAATAGGTTAAAAATGGGTACAATATTTTTGCTACACGTATTGATATATAGATATTGCAATATTATAATGAAATCCTTATATACATTCTTTATTAATCTAAACATTTTCTTATAATATTTAAAAACTTATAAACACGTGTTAAGAACGTTAATTCGGCGATTTAAGTAAAACGACAAACTACTCACCCAATACTTTATTGATAGTTTAATATGTGTGTACAAAAACTATGAAAAACTGAATTTTGTAAAAGACCCTTATGATCTAAATACTAGAAATTGTAACAAACTAGTCGTCCCATGTTTCAGACTCAGTAAAACCAGTATCAGTTTTTTAGGTAATAGTGTTAGGTTTTACAATAATATCCCAAAGCATATTACCGATTTATCAGACATTAAGCGCCACGTAAAGCGAGTTTTGGTCTCGGAAGGCTATTATGACAATATGTGAACGATTGTAAGCGGTTCTTCTCGATGTCTGGATTGTTTGTCCGAACCGATGGTAGTTTTGACGTTCATAAGTGTATTTTTATAAATTGAATAAAGTATACTTGATTTATAAGATAATATTTTTATCTGAGATATAAAAGTGTCCGTTGCCTGTGGAATCGGTGTCGAGCGACCGGTTGACAATGCATCGTTTTCGCTCCCAAAAATGATTCATAGCCTTGACAAACATGGCCGCCGGAGCACGCCTTACATGGAACCAGTTACATCATCCTGTGACGATATCAACTCGACGACCTGTGCATATGTTGTTCATAATCTATTTTATACAGAGAACAGGTTACGTGACGCTGTGGTGAGGCTAATGAGGGAGAAAACTTCGCTACTTATATATTGAGTAGTTTACCCGACCACGCTTTGCTGTGGCTCTGTTACTACATGTTGAAATCAATAAGACTCGAATCATTACATAATACAGTTTTCTGTCAACAAATTAATTTATAGCGCCATCTGTTTGAGACTGATGAAACATACCACTAATAACAATAATCAACGTTGATAATAATTCAATTTGTAATTTTAAAATATTGAGGCCATTAATCGAAATATAAATTATACTATATCTCAAGTAGGACCAAAATATACATACATGTGTACGTATCATAAAGATTAGTTGAGTAGTTTCAGAGTTCAACGTGTACAAACTGTAGGATACACTGGATTTTTGATGTGGAACATCTATAGGCGGAGGGTAAACCTGATTGTTGGCGTAGCGACGTAAAACACGTCATTACACTATTAACGAAATATTCAAAAACATTTACAACCCTATCAGTATAAACAAAAGATTCAAACTGTTTTGTAGGCCACTCGTTCTACTTTTTCCTGTTACGCGGCATGCGCCAATGACCTAGCGCCTTTTGATAAATACCGCCAAATACAGTGCGCCTGCGCCTAGTTGAATTTTTGTATTTAATTAAAATGAATATTTATGTAATAAAATAAATAATCAATCATTATTTGATGGAACTAATTTGTAATTTTTTTAGCTTTATCTTTTCATTATGCCATAGTTGATTCCCGTCGTAATCTGTTCTTTTATGCATATAACTTATACAAAATAATTTCCATGTTATACATCTGACAGGCGTCCCGTGACAACTCAATTATTAAATTTATTTAGATTCACCTTTCAAGAATATATTTGATTTCTTTGGAATCAAGCTCGACCTAATTCTACAAGATTGTTTGTTATCTTAGGTCTAAATGTTAATATTCTATTTTCTGTTTTAGGTAAGAGATGAACGCTGCTTTATTGTTACCCGAGGGAACTTCGAAAATTTGTTATGTAAGTAAATGTACTTATTTTACAAAGTTATGAACTTCGCTGTAATCTATACGTAAAGATAAATTTATAAATGCCTTGTTTGTATGAACTAGTCTAGGAAAGGAATAAATTGATTTTGACGTGATTTTTACTAGCCGATAAATTTTTTTTTCAGAGTAGTTATTCTTACGCTTTTCCATAGGTATTAAAATTTCATAATACAATTTAATAAGAGATCCATGAAATTGGTAAGCTAATTAGAAATGTTAAATAGCTATTTGAAAATGACACTGAATAAAATAAATCATTTACACGTGAATAAAGCCTCAGGCATTAGCTAGTTAATGGATATAATTAGAGGATTATTATATCCAATTTATTGTTGGGTCGTGTATAAAAATAATATTTAATAGAGATGGTTTACATTTTTAATGTTAAATACAATTTGTCATATTTATATATGACACACAATCATCGGACTCGTCAACAAGCCGGATGTCAAGTAGACATGCTAAATTTTAAGGTCCAAAACATCGAGGTTCTTTTTGGCGTGCTCGACGCCGCTGCTGATGCCACTTATCTGGAAATATGTATATCATTGCGGTCATAACAGTTAGCGAGGTACAGGCAGGTGTCTGTGTCAGAAAATACGACATTTGAATACGACACTTATTACTAGTTGACTCGGCGTACTTCATACGACCTCAGAATCAGAAACTGTTGCGTCAACTTGTTAGCTGAATTAAATTATTTTTATTAAGATACTCAAACTGAAATAAATTCAATAAATGTGTAAAAATCTAAATAAAAATCTTTTAATCACATGGAAAATCATTGAATTGAAAATGTAATTCACGTGGCGGGGATGCATTTGATTAATTGAATCGAGTTTCTCATATTTTTTACTATTATTCTATTGGTCGAGCTGTTCTTGAGTTATAAATGGTGTAACTACCCGATTAGGCCTCCCACGGCAGTGGCTCAAGCCTAGGTTCGATCCCTCGGTAGGGAGCCCTTGAGTTCGTTGCTTGCGCGATACGGTGACACACAAATATGCATCACTGCTACAACATTACACGATCACCCCCACACACGTGCACGCTTACACATGAAAGTGGAAGGGTTTACTTTTTTCCCTTATCGAACTGAATTTTCCGATAATAAATATATGTAGGAGTTGTTGAGGCGTGTATGCTTGGTACACATATACGTTTCAACAACTTATACATATATGAATAGTTAGCTAGGATAGCTAAGATAGGTCGCGATTTTGTATGCAACAGGCAACAACCAAGCCGAGGTGTGCCGTGCACCCTTGAGCTGGTTGCCAAAATAAAATCGGCTGAGTGCCTTAAGCGCTCGCCTTAGTAGTCTGGTGAAGCTGTTAAGACTTTGCTGGGTCAATAGCGTAGATATTTCGAAAAAAAAAAAAATGGTGTAACTAAACCCATTTTATCCTATGAGTTAGTTAGTAGTCCGGTGAAGCTGTTAAGACCTTGCTAGGTAGTTGGTTACATCTCACAATCAGTTAAATCCAATTTTAATCGTTCATGTTTATTTTTTTTTAGATTTCCAGTTTTTATGCACAGTAACGATGTTCAAATTTTGCAGTCCATAAGGTTTTTAATTTTTTATGTCCTTTATATTTTAGATGTAGAAAATTTGAAGATCTTAAACAATTACGTAAATTATTAGGAACGGCTAAAATGGGATTTAGTTGATTTTTAAATGTAATGACCCAATAGATATCCTAAGCCGAGAGGGAAATATAATTTTCGAGTACGGCTGCAGGGAATCAGCTAGTTAACCAATTCATGAGACTGGGATATATATTATTGTGATCTAGTTACGTCATGGGTTTCCTTCACTAGAAATTAAGACACATTTAAATGATAAGTATTACCTACCGGATTGTAATCGCCTAGTCCGTGGTTGGCTCCAAGACCGTGGATCGCTCCGGGAATCTTTTGGCCCAACGCGCCTAGTCCTTGTTGTATTTTCTCAAGTTCAACATGAGGGTTGCGCTTGCCTCCGAGGATCTGGCCGAGACTCCCGAGTCCCAGCAAGTCGTCATTGACTAGAGGTAGGTCCGGTAACGAGATTCCAAGCCCTAATATCGGATTTGCTTCTACTGTCAAAGCGATGGCCAACACCAAGATCAACTGGAAATTTAAAAAAAACTTCTCAGAAATATCAGTTCTAATTGCTTATAGATTTAAGTGTTTTAACTTGAGACGCTGTCTAGAGAAATTTGGTTCTTAAATGCGGCTGTCAGGATAAGCACAGTGCTTGATGATAGATTTTCAAATGTTAGGTAGCTGTTTGAATTCAATTACGTACTTTTGATTTTGTTTTCATGAATGCACCCACTAAGTATTCAATAAATTTGCAAAATTGAAATATATGTAAAGACTAAACAATATGTGAGAGATAATCACAATCTTTCATCGCTTTACGTACTTCGCTTGTGTTTAAGTATATTTGGCGCAGTCAACGGAAATAATATTTTTGTTCGGGACGAAAGGATACCCTATATCTTTTTCGGTACCTCTAACAGAATATATGCAAAATTTCATTTCATAATGCTGTGTTGATTAGTTAAGTAGTGAATGTGTATCAAACAAACAAACTCACAATTACATCATTAGTCAGGTTTCTGTTTACCGTTAGAACATTTTCGATTGTCTAAGATTTGTGTGAAGTTTAATCAAACCTCTAAAATTGTTTTAACTACTAAATAGGTATCAATAAATATAAAAACTATTTAATTTACTTCAAAATTATAGAATAGTGTATTAAAATTACAGACAGATAACAGGCATAAAAGTCAATTTATACCTGTACGTGGAAACATTGTTATAAAAGACTAGACATCGATTGATATTGAATTAAATTCGAATCGACGTAGAATGTATTCATGAATATAATAGGAACGCGTGAAATAATAAAATATAACTTACTAAATACTTCATGTCGCCGTTCAAACAAACACTCACAGTGACTGTAATAGTCATTACCAGTAGTTATATATGTCTCAGCTATCTGAACTCATCATTCGAGTTCAACAATAATCGCTTTTTAAATTATTTTCTAATAACACCGTACGGTTTAACGCGTTGTAGATGTAACTTCAAATTAACACACATTTAAATACGTTCCTACTTATTGTAAAATGTATATATGAATGTCGTTTATTCTTCAGTTTCAAAGTATTCATAGAGAGAAGCTGTCAAAATTTGCCACCTTTTTGTAGTTGGAAGGAACTAGCTGTTTGGTTTTTTGTTCTCCGTAATTGTTGTTAAAAGTTGTTTTTCTTTACCTCAACTCTTTACATCTGACTAAAGAGAACATGGATTTATTTAACCACAATAATCTGATATTGTGTCTAACCTACTGGACGTACAGTATTGTGTCTGTGAATCTAAACCATTAATTAAATTAAATTCACGTGAACACTCACAATAAAATTCATCAGAATCTGTCCAGCCGTTTAAGAGGAGTTCAGTCACATACAGGCAAAAGAATTATATGTATATAAAGATAAACAATACGGAGGCGTCCACGACGCTTTATAATACCTATTAAATTTGTTCATTACTTGTTTTATCGAAGTACTGTTTGGTTATTTGCTCCAATTTACTACAACCGGAGTTTACCTTATTAATATCCAAAACAGGAAATGAAAAAGTTCACCCAGTTTACCTTTCATTTTAATAATCCGAGCTTTGTCGTTCTCCGTTTAATAATTAAAAGTAAAAAATAAAAGCTGTTCCGCCAACATGATACCGCGTCGACGACGGGGGATCAGCAGAATCATTAATCTGCTTCATTAGTTTCACGGAATTTTAATTTCGGTAATTAATTTTTTCTTCATGACTTTGCTTTTCGATTATTATGTCGTAATTTTTTCATATATATATTTAAAAAAGACCATTCACTGTGGCCCCATAATTCCAGGACACATCACTTACCATCGCAGAAGTATTAGGATCCTTTGTGTCAAAATTTTTAGTGTCGTTCAGTTTCGGAGTCATCTGAGGCTTTAGACTGACTTCCAAAAAGCTCGGTGTTTTGAACAAGGCGAAACGGTACTTCACCTCTGGGCAAAGACGGCTGGGCGGAAGCATCAGGATACCAACTTGGGCCATTTGACTCGGCGCAAAGATGAGTTGTGAGTATTGTTGACGATCCCCCAAGGTCACAAACGGTATAGAACAAGTCAAAGGAGAGAGAGAGAAAGAGAGAGAGAGTTTTAAACCGTTTGTATGATGGATTGTGTTCCGAGGAACTGTTCAACATTATGCAAAGTTATAAACTTAACTGTACGTACGTAAAGATAAATTTATAAATAACTATTGTCTGTAGGAATTACTCTACGAAAGTAATAAACAGATTGAGACGGAATTTTTACTGGCCGATAAAGAACTTTTTAGAGTATTAAACATTAATGATAAAATTTATCAGGAATGACTGAAATTGGTAAGAAGGCTAGAAGGGCTAGATAGTCATGCCAAAATAGAATTGAAATAAATAAATAACTTTCTTTAAAACAAACTCTCGGGCATTAGATAGTTATTGGATATAATAAGGATAAAATTGTACACATTTTTATAGAATTGTTGATAGTTTGTAGAGGCTTTTTATTAATTACTAGCCACTGGTCGCGACTTCGTCCGCTTAGAATAGTTACTTTCAGCTAACGCTAACTTTAACTCGCAACTTCGTTTACGTAGAAGGTGAAATTATTTTTAAATACCTAATACGCACATTAACCCCGGTTTTGTAACATTCTTCATTAGTGCTCCGCTCGCAATGATCTCAACAATATAAACAGCCTTTCTGTATAAATGAGCTAACACTGAAATAATTTTTCAAATCGCACGAGTAGTTCCTGAGATTAACGCTTTTTAGCAAACAAACTCTTAGCTGTATAATATTAGTATAGAAGTATAGACTTACTATAATCGGAGAGACTGTTGATAATCTCTGTTAATGTAATATTTGGAAATATGTTTAAGTATTCACATTATCGAGGGATAAAACGATAATCAACAAAATATTGCTATCTAGTTCTTGTTTATAATTCAGTGGTTTTAAAAATAATATTAAATAGAGATGGTTTAATTTTTAATGTTAAATACAAGTATATACGTCACACAGTGGACTTATCAGTAAGCCAGATGTCAAGCAGACATGCTAAAATTGAAGGTTCAGCTTGCTTCAAACCGCTGTTGATACCATTTATCTGGAAATATACATTTTCTCGTGGTCATGACTGTTAGCGAGGAACAGGTATGTTTGTCAAAAAATACCACCTTTGATAACTATAAATTGTTAGCTGACTCAGCGAACTTCATACAGCCCCAGAATCAATAAATATATATTGTATTAACTACTGGATTGAATACAGTTTTTATTACGATATAATGAATATTCAAACTGAAATAAATTTAGTAAATGTACAAAATTCAAATTAAGAATAATTTAATCACATTAAAGTGAATGTTACTCACGTGGTGGGAAGGCATTTGATTTATTCAATCGAACGAAATGGAAGAAAGAAAGAAGGAATGGAAGAAAGAAACGGAATTTTCGAGTACGGCTGCAGGGAGTCAACTAGTTAACTAAACACATAAAACACAACACATATATAAAATACAAGTATCACTTACCGGATTACATTCGTCTAACCGCGGTGGGCTCCATGACCACGGATTATTTTAGGAATCTTGTGACCCAATGGTCCTAGTCTTTGTTGGATTTTCTCAAGTCCAGTGTAAGGGTTGCGCTTGCCTACGAAGCCAAGGCTCTCGTGGCTCAGCGTGTCGTCGTTGGTTAGAGGTAGGTCCGATAATATTCTAAGCTTTATTATTGGATTTGCTTCTATGGTCAAAACGATAGCCAACACCAAAATCAACTGGAAATTTATAAAAAATATCTGTCTGAAATATGATTTTTAATTACTTATATATTTTAGCATTTTAACTCAAGGCACTAAGTCTAGAAAGTTATGACTTTGAATGCAGCTGCCAGAGTAAACAAATACTTCGTGATATATTTTGAACGTTGTTAGCCAGGTGAGTATAAGAAGAAAGCATACCATCCATCATGTTATGGTTTAATATAGATGTTTTCCTTCATCGACTGCTGTGGCTCTCTGTATAGAAGCGAGGCTATGTGCATCTACAGACTATCCACACCTTATACAACTGAGAGGTATTGCTGCTTTAAATAGCAAAGTGGTAAATGATCGGCTCGCGACTGTCGTAGTGCTAAGTGAATTTTAATCCTATATAGGACGCTTTGAGTTTGGGTGTACTTTGGTACCGTTAAGGGTATATTTCATGCTTCAAATAAAATGTGGGAGTTCTTTTCAAAAAAAACGTTATTTACTGTAAGTATTATACGAAATATAATTTAATAAGAATTCGTATTATTTTTCTCGATAATTATGCTGTTTCCCGAACCGGTTATAGTGTTTTGATTTAGTTTTCGTTGAGATGTGCAACAATGAATTTTAAAATAAAAAAATGATATTTTATGAAAAGACTAAAAAGAATATGTGATAGATTATCTATCACAATATTTCATCGCTTTACATACTCCGCTTGTATTAAAATATATTTGAAGTACTAAATGGAAATAATACTTTTGTTCGGGACGATATATCTTTTTCTGTACCTTTGACAGATGATATGAAAAATTTCATAATTCTCCGTTGACTAGTTAAATCGTGAATGTGTATCAAACAAACAAACTCACATTCACATTTACAACATTAGTGAGGTTTCTGTGTACCGTTAAAACATTCTCGATTGAGTTTAAGATTTACGTAAAGTTCAATCAAATATTTAGATTGTATCAACTATTATTTATAGTTAACAATAGTTACAAAGACATTTAATTTACTTCAAAATTATAGAATAGTGTATTAAAATTCAATCCTAACAAAGGCATGAAAGTCAATTTATACCTGTAGGTTAGAACATTGTTATAAAAGACTGGAGATAGAGAATCAACGTAGAATATATTCAGGAATATAATATGAACGCGTGAAATAATAAAATATAACTTACTAAGTACTTCATGTCACCGTTCAAACAAACACTCACAGTGACTGTAATAGTCATTACCAGTAGTTATATATGTCTCAGCTATCTGAACTGATCTTACGAGCTCAGCAATAATTGCTTTTCAAATGATTTTCTAATAACAGTGTACCGTTTAACGCGTTATAGATGTAACTTCAAATTAATATACATTTAGATGCGTTCCAACTTATTATAAATGTCCATTATTCTGCGGTTTCAAAGCGTTGATGGGAAGAAACTAAAAAATTGCCACCATTTTATAGTTGAAAGGAACTAGCTGTTTGGTTTTTTGTTCTCCGTAATTGTTGTTTTTTTTTTTATTTTAATTCTTTACATCTAATTAAAGAAAACAGATTTATTTAAACACAATGGTTTGACATGATATGTATTTTCTGTATGGGCAATTAGGAGAATAAAATATCAACAACTCAAAGGAAACTCACACTAATGTATCAAACAAGAAACGAGTGGACTACGTGGAGTTTAATTAGATATCTTGACTCTTAAGATCTTAAGAATTATAAAGAGCAATAAGTATATATTACAATATTATACGATTAAACTTAATCTTGAGGTGAAGCGACAATGGACCAGTGGATAGACGTCTTCAGAGACTGCGTCAATAGACAGATCTGAATCCCCCAGGGACCGAAGATTTCGGTGAAGGAACTAAATATAACGTAGGGTAATAGGGTTTTTTTCCAAGCACGGCTTACTAGCTACTAAATAGGTACCAAACACTCAAGTTTCGCTTCCGTATTACCCTCAACCAACAATCCAAAACCCATACTCCAGACCTAACTTACGCAATATTTATCAGTGGGGCAACTCCTGGCAGACGGCGACAAAGGTGTACCAGGAATTAGAACCCGGGGGGTGTCCATCTTCATGGACAACAACTACGAGACGCTCGGCATAAGCTTTTACGTAGTAAGCCCCCAGAGCCACATTGCGATCTCGTCTGGTCTTGACAAGCTGCTAAACGGTAGCACATCCTGAATAGAATGAAGCGAAAAACCTTTGTCGCCTTGCCCGTGCCCATAGTAGCGGATCTCACATGCAAGCTAATGCGAATCAAAAAGGCAAACATCAGGCAGACAAGCAAAAAAGCAAAATCGAGAAGATAAACTAGACCGATGGTCATCCTCAGAAATAACACAAATAATCATGTTTCAAACTCATAAATATACTGGTAATCACAGCAGGAAGCGATATAATATCTTCAGAAGAGAGTTATTAAGGTCAAAATCAAACTGCAGGCACAGAAAACCAGAGCGGACATGGGACAAGTCATCCAACCCGTCCAAATTCCTGGCACGGGACCACTGGGTCACGGAAAATACTATATTCGAGTTCGAGGCCATACTCGAGGTTATAATTAAAGTTAACACACTAATGTGTACACAAATCCTAGAGGCCCACCATCTGGGAGTCGTGTGCTTGAGAGATGCTAGACTAAAGAAAGCGGAAGCAGCCATCTATAACAACGACACTGCCCAAGTCATAGCAGGAGTAATAACGGGCAGCTATGTATCATGTGACCGCCTAAAATTTCACTATAGGTTTCGTATTAAAAAAAGAAAATGAGACGGGAAACAACTCAACCTCGGAAGTTCTCGTCGAAAATTTCAATCAACTACCCCAGATTTACCACGAAAATTTATTTCGAATGGCTTATAGCAGACCAACGGCCGTAGCCGGTTTTGACTCACTCTGCACATACAGGAACCCAATGGATGTAGCCCATGCAACGAATCAAGTATAGGACGGTATATACTCATCGAAACCGTTAGTAAGATCTCTGAGCATCAGGTGCTATCAGAACGAACAAATATCCTCACGCACCCCCGATACTCCCTTTCTAGTACAAGCACAAGGAGAGAAAATACCCTGATAAACATGAGCTATGAGGTGGGGAGGGATTGCTCGTTCTAACAGTCCATGACTCCCAGGGATTGACCTTCAAATCGGTGATAATCTTGCAAACAAAGGGCGGAAGGATGCAAAGACACGATAGCGTTTCACATGCTATAGTGGCAATATTCAGTCACATCGACACCTGTGGCTACAGTTCTAACATGGCTGACGACGCGGTTAGTAGGTCAATCCATCGGGCTGTGGACGCTCCGGCAGGGGACATTGTGGATTATAATCTAAAGATGGCATAATTAAGGATCAAAATAATGTCATAAAAAATCTGTCCTAAAATAGTTAAATATATATATATATATATAATTATAAAAAACACCCGTTGCTCACAAATACGATTTTTGACGTATACAACAAATTAAAAGAAAGGTACGGATCAAGAGTCTGAAGAATAGAAGATAAAAACCCCTGAAGTTGAAAATCTCTCACCAAACACTGGAGGTGAAATTCTGACAGGTACACTTGCGAGTCAGCCTCTCTCAAAGTTTAGCATATATAACATTACAAGGTGAACGGTACTTCACCCCTGGGCAAAAGACTGCTATTGTATAAATAGCAAGTTGAATCCCATAAGGAATAATGTTGCCATCTCTGAGCGGGAGCACCAAGATATGAACTTGGGCCATTTGACTCAGCTCAGAGACGATCTGTGAGCATTGTTGACGATCCTAAGCTCACAAACGGTGAGAGAGAGAGAGAGTTCTAACGTTAGTATAATGGGTTGTGTTCCGGGGAATTCTTCAACATTATGCAAAGTTATCTGTAATCTATACGTAAAGATATGTTTATAAATGACTGTTTGTCTGAATTAGTCTACGAAAGGAATAAACTGACGTTGACATGACTTACTGGTTGATAAAGAACTTTTCAGAGTATTAAACGTTAATGATAAAATTTAACAGGAGTGACTGAAGTGGAACGAACTTTAAAAGGGTTAAATAATTGAAATAAATGAATATTTTTTTCCGAGAACAAAGCCTCACGCTTTAGCCAGTTGTAGGATATAATATGAAAAGATAATTACACATTTTTCTAAAATTTGTGACCGTTTCTAGAGGCTTTATTAATTACTAACTTCTGCCCGTAATTCGTGCGCGTGAAAAAGTTACCTTGGGTTAACTCTAACTTTAACAATGAATAAAATATAGCTATCTAGTTCTAATTTATTGTTGGGTGGCAATTATATTAACTAAAAAATGGTAGCTATAAAATCATTGTTGGGTGGTGTTTGTAAATAATATTAAATAAAGATGGTTTAGATTTTTAATGTTAAATACAATTTGTCATATTCATATACGTCATACAGTCAGCGAACTCGTCCGGATCAGGATGTCAGGCAGACGTGCTAAAACTTAAGGTTCAAATCATCGAGGGTCTTTTTGCCTTGCTGGATGCCGCTGCTGATGCCACTTATCTGAAAATATATATTTTATCGCGGTCATAACTGTTGCCAAGGAAACAGGAGTTTCTCTCCGGTGAACGGCCTCTGAATCAATAGATGTGTCAATTTATTAGCTGAATTACATTCAACTTATTTTAAAGATGAAATTAATACTCAAACTGAAACAAACTCAATAAATGTACAAAAATCAAAATAAAAATATCTTAATCACATTGAAATGAATGTAACTCACGTAATGGGAAGGCATTTGATTTATTGAAGCGATTTTTTTTTCGAAGTGACTATGCTATTGGCCTTTCAAGGCCTTTACAGCTTCACCGGACTATATTTATTGAAACGAATTAAAAAGGTTCGCTTAGTATTGTTGGTCCACTTTCTGTTGAACAATTTTTTCTTCACGATTTTTTAAAATACTTTTTATGATTATTCTGCTATTTGGGGTAGAAACTGTCGGTCCAGTCCTTGACTTACAAATGGTTTAACTAAACCGACTGTGGTTTAAATATATGGAAATACTAAGCTAAGGAAGAAACGGAATTTTTTAAGTACGGCTGCAGGAAGTCAGCTGCTTGACCAGCTAACAATACTGGGATATATTACTATGATCTAGTTATGTCATGGATTGCTTCACTGAAAATTTAGATATATATTTAAATGAGAAGTATGAAAATCTACCGGATTGAGATTGTTTAATCCGGGGTTGGCTCCAAGACCGAGGATCGCTTCGGGAATCTTTTGGCCCAATGCACCTAGTTTTTGTGGGATTTTCTCAAGTACACCAAGAGGGTTGCGGTTGCCTCCGAGGGTTTGGCCCAGCTTCCCGAGTCCCAGCAAGCCATCATTGGCTAGAGGTAGGTCCGATAATATTCCTATTATCGGATTTGCTTCTACGGTCAAACCGATGGCCAACACCACGATCAACTGAAAATATATAAAAACATTTCTAAGAAACATGATCTTTAATCTAATATATAAAAATCTAGTGTCACAATGTTTGTGTTCGAACTCCTCCGAAACGGCTGGACCGGTTTTTATGAAATTTTTAATGTATATTTGGTAGGTATAAAAATAGGTCGTATAATATATTTTATACGTCTAGGTTATTAGGGTATCTGTATCCAGTTTTTTTTTCAATTTTTTTGACAATATTTATTTTGATTTTTTTTTTATTTCTGTTAAAGGATACCTCTCCAAATTTTCTCCTTCCTAGTCCCACCCTCCCGGTTGCTATTGACCTTTTTAACATTTTTCTATGAACAATATCCAAATAATTTTACGGTCGTTCATATTTCAAAAAACCCTCTCATTGCAATTTTCTTCACACATGTGTAATTCATTCATTAAATCAACTATGCGTTTGATCGATTCTCTAAATTGTTTGGTTTCACTATTGGAAACGGTGGGAGTCGCTGTAATCGGGGTTTAGGTTTTTTTTTTTTAATTTTCGAATTTGGAAATATAGTTGGAACCGGTAGGTAACCGAACAAATACCTTGTGATACTTTTTTTGGGTGGTGTTTAGCCAGATGGGTGTAGGAAAAAGGCCAAACAATCCACCATGCTATGGTTTAATCTAGATGTTTTCTTTCACCGACCACTGTGGCACTTTATAGTGATGCGAAACTATCTGGATATACAACATGTCCAAACCCGATACAATTGAGAGGTATTACTGCTTCAAATCGTAAAGTGACTTAAATGGTCAGCTCGCGGCTGTCGTCATTCAAGTGTTGTGGTTTGGGATCTCACACTGGACACTTTAAGTCTAGGTGTAATTTTGATCGTTAAGTGTACATTGCTAAAGTCGCTGCAAAACATTGCTTAAAATACAAAGTAGCAGCTCTTTTCAAAAAATCTTTAAAAAAAATACTTTTTAAACGCACTTCGCTAGTATTAATGTATATTTGATCTAGTCATCGGAAACAGTATTTTTGTTGTTTAGGAAAGGTACTCTGTCTTTCTCCCTACCTCTGACAAATTACATGTAAAATTTCATAATGCTTAGTTGACTAGTTAAGTCGTGAAAGTGTATCAAACAGAAAAACTGAGTCATATTTATAACATTAGTGATGATTCTGTTTACCGTTAAAACATCGACGATTCAGTTTAAGATTTGTGTAAAGTTCAAGCAAACCTTTGAGATTGTATAACTAACAATGTATTTATTCAAGAATATATCAAGAAATAAAAACAATTTATTCCTCCAGGTCGGAACATCGTTATTAAACACTAGAGATTGATCAATAAATAATTAAATTCAAATTAACATAGAATATATTCAATAAATATTATATAACTATATATACTAATAAATGGTAAAATATGACTTACTAAGTACTTCATGTCGCTGTTCAAACGAACACACACTACGCAGTGACTGTAATATTTATAACTGGTAGTTATATACGTTTCAGTTATCTCAACTAATCATACGAGTTCAACAATAATTGCTTTTCAAATTATTTTCTAATAACAGCGTATCGTTTAATGCGTTAAAGATGTAACTTCAAATCAATATAAATTTAAATGGCTTCTTTTCGTGTGTTTATTCAATTATTCTTAAATTTATATATGGTTATCTTTTATTTTGCGGTTATAAAGTTACTGTCACGTCCTGAAGTTGAAAATATATCAACAAATACTCATAGGTAGGTGTGTTCCGAAAGCTAAACTTGAAAGTAAGTCCCTCAAGGTTAGGTTAGGTTTACCATGAAATGGGTTCTTTTTATATCATGGGAGGCAAACGAACAGTTTTATTTATCTGTGCAAACCGATTTACACAGATCGATAGTGTCTATGAAAAATTGTTGCAGATTATCGTTCATGGATGGCAGTTACAATTTCTAAAGTCTATGTCACGTTTGTATTTCGTTGAATAAAATATGTCGTTAAGTGGGACAGAAATAAGAAATACAATTTTAGATATAATTAGCATTTTTTTTTATTATATGTACATGTTATATCATGTATTGTTTCATTATTTGCCCCCAATTTACCACAGCCGCAGCTAACCATGTTAATTTCCAAAAATGGAAATGATAAAATCGCCCAGTTTACTTTTCATTTTAATAATCCAAATTCTGTCGTACGCAGTTTCATAATTACAAGTAGAAAAATTATAAGCTGTTCCGGCAATATGATCCCTCGTTGCCGGGATATCAGCAGAATCATTAATCTGCTTCATTACTAACACGGAATTTTAATTTTGTTAATTAATTTTACATTGTGTCTTTGTTTTTCGTTTATTATGTTGCATTTTGTTAAATATATGTTTTCTGAATACAGTATAAATAATACGGTAACAATGGTAAATACGGTAATATGAAAGTTTGTCTGTTTGTTGCGCTTTCACGAGTTAACTTCTCAACCGATAATCCTGAAATTTTTTGTAGATATTATACAGAAATATGTACATTTCAACCAAAAAAACAGAGGGATAGAATATATTGAGTCGTTCCGTACATATCAAAATGAGCTAATCCAATTTTAATCGTTCACATAAATAAAAATTGTTTAATTTTTTTAAGATTTCCGGTTTTTTCAACGAATTTTGCCGTCTATGAAGTTTAATTTTTTTTTTATAATCTTCATATTTTACATGGAACTTTTTAAATAAAGTAAAATATTTTGAAATGTAACGACACAATTAATTACATTAAGACGAAGGACGCCGCGAATAAAAGCCTAGTGTGGTATAAAACCTCTAAGCGTTCCAGTATTTGTTAATACATTCATGTAGAGCTAAAGTAAACCGGTATTCCTCTGCGGGGATGGTAATGAAATTCACAAGTCTCCCTTACAAACGAGAGCGATCACACTCGACGCGTCGCCATAATAAATGCTAATGTGTTGGAGAGACCAAATCTTCATGTTATCATGTTATTGAATCGTTTATTGTGATTTAATTTGATGTATCGTGTTATAAAAGAAATAATCCTGTCTCAAAAGTATTCATTCGATTTATATGGTAATATTTCCTTCAAATTTGCTTGTACATAATTCGTACCGAGTCACTAATGTACCCAAAATGAGGCTGTAAATATATTCTGGCTATGATTCATATACCATAATCTATTGGATGCGCCGTAATGTCATGCTAAACCCAGCAATAGGAATGCTAACACATCTACTAAAACACATGATTGTTAATTGAAGATTGGTACAATATGTGGGAAAATTCGATGTTATGTTCAAACCCAGCTACGGTCATTCAATGGATACTATCTATACAAAACTAATAGCGAAGACATTATTGGGTTTTTATTTGACTCGCTACTTTTCTTCATTGTATATAATTATTCCCTATGTAGCTATGAAATAAGCATTTTATCCTACTTTTAAAATGTTAGTCCGTGCCTATTATAAAGACAGCGTATCTCTGTGTGTCTGTCCGTTGGTGTGTTTATAATTCGAAAAGCATTTCACCGATTTACATTTTTTTTAAATCATAATAGACTCTGTAGCTACCGTTTATTATATGTTTTGTTACATTACATTATATATGGAACGAGTTACAAGGTTAAAAATAACTGAAATATATATCTTTTTATTCTAATCAAAGTATGTCTTATAAACATTTGATTAAAAAGACATCTTATTATTCTGTAATTCACACTAGCGGTTTTTTTTTTGAAATGACTACGCTATTGACCCAGCAAGGTCTTAAGAGCTTCACCGAAATATTAAGGCGAGCGCTTAAGGCACTCAGCCGATTTTATTTTGGCAACCAGCTCAAGGGTGCACGGCACATCTCGGCTTGGCTGTTGCCTGTTGCATGCAAAATCACGACTTGTCTTAGCCAACCTAGCTAACTATTCATATATGTATGAGTTATTGAAACGTATATGTGTAACAAGCATACACGCCTCAACAACTCCTCCATATATTTATTATCGGAAAATTGAGAGCTTTTAAATAATAAAATATATAAAAAGTAATAATAAAAAATAAAAGTTGGTTCACTATTTACTATAACTGACTTCTTGTTGACGCTGGACTGTCTTTAATCATTATAAAATGTTATATCTTAATTTAATGCGAAATCGCACGCGGTCGCTCTAAATACCATGATTTCTTTTGAATTCACGTATCTAGAGAACTAATATTAGTTTAAGTAAATTGATAAATAAAGTTTTACACTGATCGAGCACATTTGTATAGTTTTTATAGAGTTCTCAAATTGAGCGGTTGTTTGCTTCTCACGAATGTTTCTAAGTCGAATCTATCGTCACTTCTAAATTGTAAAGCAAACAGATCGCCTGATGATTCTCACTAAAGCATATTTACGTTTAACATACAGCCATATGCTCGACTGCCTTTCGGTTTGGCCTTGGAATATTACCACAGAAATATATTATTTTTTGTGTTTGCAATGATTTTTTGTTATCAAGCGTTACTAGGAAATAACTAGCGGCCGTCCGCGATTCGGTTTGCATTAATAATTTTATAGACAACTATACATTTGTAGGTATTATTTATCTGTATAATTTTTTTTTCATCATCAAAATCAAAATGACATTATTCGATGTAGGCTCTGAGAAGGAGCATATGAACGTCAAAGCTACCAACGGTTCGGACAAACAACTCAGTCATCGAGAACCGGCAAGAAACTCGATCTGGTTTATCATTTCATGATATATATTTTTACAAATATACATTCGTTTCTGGTGGTTGCACCGAGAGAGGCGTCATTGTCACATATTTTTATGTTCATTTATTAATCCATCCTATAATAGCCGTCAGACATTAAAATGTTTAGTCCGGTGAAGCTCTTAAGACCTCGCCAGGTCAATAGCGTAGTCAGATCGGGAAAAAAAACATTAAAACCTGTTTGACATGGTGCGTGAACTCGCTATCCGGCAAATCAGTAATGTGTTTTAGGACTTTGTTATAAAACCTAACCCTATTACCTAAAGAACTCTTATTGATCTTGGTAAACTTGAAACATGGAATAGCCAATTTGTTATTGTTTCTAGTATTTAAAAAGGTTGATTTTTTACTAAATTCATCTTGTCTAAGTTTTTTCGAACATAGGTTGTCAAGAATGTATATACAATGTTTTTATAAATTAGTTTTCATAATTCTCTTATTTTAATGCTAACAAAATTCATTTCGAAATAGGCTTATACATTTCAGCTTTTGAAAAACTCTTCGAAGTATAATATGACGTTATCTTTACATCCCAACGTGTTACTACTGTGTGTTCACTCTTGGGATAATGACAGTAATGTCCAAGGTTGCCGACTACAAACATATTCACAATTTTTTTATACAATATTATTATAGATATGTTAATTTGTTGTACGAAATGGCGGACAGAAATCGCTAACGTATTTGGATACTTTAAATAATGAATTGTATATCTTCTACCTACCTGTACATATAATAAGAAAGTAAATCTAACGTGACTCTGATTTTTAGATTTTTGTGAAAAAAAAAATGTTGCAAATTTCTAGGAATAAGTAATATAGTTTATTAAAGTATTGTGTTCACGATAAAACCCCACCAAAAGACTCATAAAGCACATGCTCGAGTAACATTTAGTAGTTGTTTCATTAAAATTGGTTCACTCTATCAAAAGTTATTGTAAATTTAATCACGAAGCGATTTAAATACGAGGGAAAAGTAGATAAATAATTGGACTTAACACATAAAAAATTAATGTATAAACGGGTCACACGAGAAAGAGTAAATTCATTACTTTCTTATTTGCATAAATGAAACACGTGTACAAATCTTAGTGTCAATTGCTTACACAACCAGCTACACAGAGGCGGACGCGTGGACGTACCTTCACCCCGCAATCTAAATAAAAGTGGAACTTAATTACAATCCTCTGGAGCGTTGTTTCGTTATGTTCCGGTAACTACTAGACGTCTAGTAATTTGATACACTGCTGGCCATAGAATTAAGAATGTAATTTAAAAGACATTTTATTATTTTAATGTAGGAGTGCTCGCCCAGTGGTTGAGCTTCGACCACAGAGGAAAAAATACTTTTCCGAATGGATAACATTCAATCATTATTGATAATATGAAAGGTCGTCAATAGCGACTTAAAAAAAGAAATGAAGAGAATCGTATGGGAAACAAAGGAGATAGATGTTTATAACTGTTCTCCACTTTCGATTTTTATAGCTATAGATTTATTACTTAACATGTTCACGCCGGCGCGTACCACCGGTGGTTCGCACTAGACTGTCTTTTCTGGCGGCGCGTACCACCGGTGGTACGTATTCGATTGTGCTATTTTTAATAAATAAACGTTAAATTCTCATTATTTCTAATAGCACAATCGAATACGTACCACCGGTGGTACGCGCCGCCAGAAA
>JACEII010000133.1:377474-412758 GCA_014332785.1 Antheraea mylitta
AATAGCACAATCGAATACGTACCACCGGTGGTACGCGCCGCCAGAAAAGACAGTCTAGTGCGGGCCACGGGTGGTATGCGCCGGTGGTACGCGCCGGCGTGAACATGTTAATGCTTATGAATGTCACTTGTCATATTTTAAAGTTCTACTCTTCGCATTAATTATATAGTTAACCGTATCATTAGCTAACCATATACACACAGATAGCCCAACAACCGCGTCTTTGATTCAACCACGTTTTAGATACAATTCTATTTCGGGTATTAGTTGTAATCTCGAGTAATCATTGAAATATAGCACAGATTCGTAGAATCTTCATTGTAGAACTTGTCCAGGACAGTTGATGGTCACAAAATGCAAACATAAACAGCGAAATACTTTTATAATGTATAAAGTCGACGCAGGTACTAAGGTATGTATGATGTGACGGACATATTTGTTTCTATAAACGGGCGCGCAATTGATGTTCGGATTTGTCTGGCGCATTGACGAATCTGTTAGTTTTGAGCATAGGTAGCCATAAGCCGAGATGTCTTTGCTCGAATCACCCCATATATTGACAGATCTATTCGCCTGGCATGTATGTAGTCACAAGTGTTGGATAAATGTATACGTATATGGCTAGCTATTGGCGCTCCTTTCGGCGTTTACGTAGTTCCGACTGCCCGTAGTTGTAGTTCGAATAATGTATTTTACACTATAAAAATATTTCGCTCATACGTGCGCTAACAACTCTGTTATTATTTTAGCTTTAGCAGAAAATGACACCTTTGATTGGCTGTACGAGAGTTATGAGCAGTTTATTGCTACTTCATTAAACTAAGTAATATTCCTTCTACATTCTAGCTGCTTATCACTAACTCGAGATCGGTCAACTATTTGAATACGCATATTTCTTAGAATATTATATACTTCGATATAAGAATATTTTCGGAGATTTATATCATATTTTAAAGTTTATTTACTTTGTTTATTATATTTGGCCTGGCGTGTAAACTCGTTCGTAACTGACTACACACTAATGAACACTTTGATGGGTTTCGTCTAAAACACTGGGGTTTAAATTCATTATCGCACAGAGCTCGTGGAAATGAGATAAAAAACTTGTAACGCCTCACAGAGAGCACTCTACTGAGGACTGAGGAGTACTCTCCATTTTGCAACTTCCATAAAGTACTGTTAATAATTTTTAACAATGTTACCGTCATTATTTAATATTTGATATAGAAGTTGTTTCAATCTTTAAAGTTAATACTGAATTTTGATTTGAAACAATAAATGAATATTTATATTATTTAATATTAATACGTGAAGCAAAATTTTTGTATCCCTTTTTAACCTATTTCCCGTCGACGGGTGAACTTGAAATTTGGCATAGTTAAAGTTTATATGGCGGATAAGTGCAGAAAGCTGTTTATTTTATATAAAATGCATTAGAAGTACTGTAAGTAATGAAATTAATTAAAATATGCACTACTCACACTACTACTCGAATTTTACACAACATATAAACACATGTAAATAAAAAAGACATTTTGACAGCCGTCAATAATTACGAACTTCAAAAAGGTTATGAAAGAGGTTGCTATGCTCGACTATATGTATTTTCTTAACTCTTACGTTCCAATTATCATTTTTCATCCCACATTCAACAATAATATTATAATATATAACTATTATTGTAATGTTTATTATTTGGTTATGGTGAACTCACTTCAAATGATGATTTAATAAAAAAATGAGCCAAATAATACTTTGTATCCATGACTTAGACCTACGCGGTTACAATGATGCAATTCAATCTCATGTAGCAACAAAAAAGAATTTATTTTCAAAAGCTAATGGTAGTATTAAGAACATCTTTGTCTTGGATTCACCATTTGATTGTATTGTGGATCCAGTACTTTTCCAAATGATGATACTGGGCATATCACTATTTCTTATAATGAACAGACTACATTTAATACAATATTACCCACCCATGGTGTCGTGTAAAATTAATTGAAAATTGTGTCATGGGTTGCGATAAATTTCCTTATTTTCGTAAAGTCATGTTTGCTTAAAATTTGAACTTTCAAATTTATAATTAATTTCAATTTTCATTTACACGATTTTTTTATGTTTATATAATTAAAGATAATGGCAAATATCTGAGTAGCCATGATGAAAACCTTTGATTATAGAAGTATACCCTTTGACAAAAGAACCCTAATAAAGATCGAACTTTTAGATATCAAATAACTATGGTCGAATGTCGACCACTGGGCGCCCACTAGTATTATTTAAACCTTATAAATAGACAGTAAAATAACAATAGTTTTACTATACTGTGACTTTTATAAGATTAAATATTGACACTGACAAATGCTACTGCGACGCCCACTAAAAAAATAAAAAACATTTGTATCGTTATTCTTTTGGACTCAGATACACTTGCAAATCAAGTATAGAACATAGATAAGTGCAATTATAAAAAGAAACTTAACGCAATCTTAACCCAAGTGGGGTGTAAGGGGTTCAAACAACACCTCACGGACCCTAGTCAACCTCACCTGCTCGTGGTACACCCTGCTGATATACAGACGAGGCTCTGGCGAATGTGATCTCCCTCGGGGTTTTGAAGGTCAGACGGCAGTCGCTTCATATAATATCACAAATCTGTCACTTATTATGGAAAAGTCGAAAAGAGTTTTGAGTGCTGTGGTTAGGAGGGTGTCGCCGTATAACGACGCGCAGGCACATCGCCCTACACCTGCGACAAGTGGACAAGGGCTACCGTGTCAAGTACGGACACGGCTAAAGATGCAAGTACTCAGAGAGAAACTCCGCTTTGCCATTTGGAACATAGGTTCTCTTACTGGCCGCCACCGAGAACTGGCCGAGGTACTAATGAGACGCCGGGTGCATGTTGCATTCCTACAGGAGACTCATTGGAAAGGGAATAAATCACGAGATATTGGTCAGGGTTACAAGCTGATCTACTCCGGTTCTCCTACCGGGAAGAATGGCGTGGCGGTTGTGCTGTCTGAAGACTTTCATAAAGGTCTTCTTGAAGTCGACAGACGAAACGACCGACTTATTCGAGTCAAGGTACTGACTGAAGGCGTAATCACCCATTTAGTCAGTGCTTATACTCCTCAAGTCGGTTGCCAAGAGTCGGAGAAAGAAGCTTTCTGGAATGAACTGGAGGACGTACTTCGCTGCATTCCTAATTTAGAGAGCATCATCGTTGGTGGCGACCTTAACGGACATGTGGGCGAAGGATTTCGAGTGTTTGAGCGTGTTCATGGCGGCTTCGGATTTGGCCGCGCAAACGCAGAGGGAGATTCAATTCTCAATACCTACCTCGTATCAGACCTAGCGGTTGTGAACACGTTCTTTCAAAAGAAACCCGAACATCTTATAACCTACAAAAGTGGGTCACACGCCACTCAGATTGATTACTTGCTTATAAGCAGGAGCCAAATCAGCAAAGTAACTAACTGCAAAGTTATTCCAGGAGCAAGTCTCACAATGCAACATCTCATCCTTGTCATGGATTTTCTGGTAGTACCTAAGAAGAAAGTGCCCGAACGACGTAGTCTTAAAACCAAGTGGAGGTTGCTGAATGGACCACGGAGAGATGACTTCAGCGACGCTGCCTTTAATCTAGACTTCAGTGTAAGCGACGAGGAATCTGCGAATAGTTATTACTCTAGGATCCAGTCAGCAGTCAGTACTCTTGGTAAACAAGTGCTTGGCACTTCTAAGGTAGGCCGTATCATTGACAAGGAAACATGGTGGTGGAATGACAGGGTGCAGGAGGCGACCCGGGATAAGAAAACGTGCTTCAAGAAGTGGCAAATGACCAATTCTCCTGAAGACCACGACGCATATAAAGCAGCTAAGTGTGCAGCCAAGCGAGCCGTTGCCAAAGCCCGTCATGATAAATTGTCACCTTTATATGACATCTTGGAGATCACAGAGGGCCAAAAATCCATCTTTCGTTTGGCAAAGGCACGTCAGAATGCAACGCAGGATATTACAAAATGTCTTTGTGTAAAGAACTCAGATGGTACTATTGTTTGCGACGCCAGTATGGTGAAGGAGAGGTGACGGAGCTATTTCAACGAGTTACTCAACACAAAACGCGCAAATGTATCCCCACCAGAACTGCCTCCTAACCTCGGGCTTGTTGCGCCTATTTCGTCTGACGAAGTACTATGTTGCCTCCGCAGTATGAAGAACCGAAAAGCCGTGGACCCCGATGACTTACCGATTGAAGCGTGAAAATCGATGAGGCTTTATGGTGTGACTATCCTCACTCCCCTTTTTAACCGCATACTAACTAGTTGCAGTATGCCTGACTTTTGGAGATTAAGCATCATCACTCCAATCTATAAAGATAAAGGTAGTGTACAAGATTGTCGTAGCTACCGAGGTATTAAGATCATGCGTCATACTATGAAGCTCTTCGAACGCATAATCGACGCCAGGCTCCGGCAAGAGTGCGTTGTCTCGAAGTGTCAATATGGATTTCGTCCTGGTTTTGGTACCATAGACCCCATCTTTGCCCTCAGAATGGTGGTAGAGGCATACAGGGAGAGAAATAAGCCACTGCACATGGCTTTTCTCGACCTGCAAAAGGCCTTCGATTGCGTACCGCGTCCAGTAATTTGGTGGGCATTGAAGGAGAAAAACGTGCCACAAATCTATACTGACATTATCCGAGACATGTACCATAATTTGGAATCCGTAGTCAGGACTGCCATTGGAGATACTCGCCCATTCTCAATCTCTGTTGGTGTCCACCAGGGATCAGCTCTAAGCCCTTTCCTGTTCAGCGTAGTGCTTGATGTAGGGTCGGCAAAGGTTCACGAACCATCTCCGTGGCTAATGATGTATGCCGATGACATTGCGCTGACCGAAGAGAGTAAGCAGAGACTCCAGGACAAGGTAAATAGGTGGAACGAGGCGCTTGAGAACGGTGGTCTAGCACTTAATGTTGCGAAGACCGAGAACATGGCATGCAGTAACACGGACCCCGAACCCTTAAAAATTGGTATCGAAAGCGTCGCGAAGACCAGCAGCTTCAAATACCTAGGGTCCGTGATACACGAATCCGGTTCAATCGATCACGACATCCAATATCGAATAGGCGCCGCCTGGGCGAAATGGCGAGAACTCAAAAAGACTCAAAACTCAAAAAGAAGCGATTAGATCGCATTCGCAACGAACACATCCGTGGTAGCCTTGGATTCCGAGACATTGTCGACAGGCTGCAGGAGAGTCGTCTACGCTGGTACGGCCACATAAGTCGCAGGCCTCCAGACTACGTTGGAAATAGATGTCTCAACATCACCGTACAAGGCCCAAGATCTCGCGGCAGGCCCAAAAAACGCTGGCTGGACGTGGTTAAGGCGGACATTAAGAACAACCTCACACAACAGGATGCCGAAGATCGGGCAAGGTGGAGAAAGCTAAGCAGGAAAGCGGACCCTGGCACCAAGCCGGGAAATCGCTAGGAAGAAGAAGAACGCAATCTTAACCCAGAATTTCGTCATTTATTACGTTAATTACTCCAAACTCAACCAATTTATACGTCTAATTTATTTAAGACTTGGATACCTTTCTAGCCTCCTAAATTGTGTTCTTGGAGAATATCGATGTTTTATTTTGTGTATTGTGTCCGACTTATTCTCGACAACCATACAACAAGTGTAATCGCCGCTTAAGCACAGTACACATAACAGACAGTTGGGAAACTCCCTATAAACGCTCGCACCGGCACACTCACACTAACATGCGCATCTACACGACTCCTAAGCGAACCTCGCAGTGCTGTCCACAGAATTTCTTTCAAAACCTTTCGTAGTTTCCGTACTGTCTCTCATATTTATACTGTAGGATATTTGTATCAGGCTGGATTGCTACCACCATATGTACTATATTTGTCACATTTCGGAAACTGCGGTTGTATGTCTAGCTACAACGAGGTCGCATACGGGCATGACAACAATCGTTGTGGAAAGATTGTCGATCTCTATGTATTTTCAGATGTAATTATTTAGCAGTAGACTAAAAAAATCCCAGTATTTATTTACAGGATGGCTGTGACTAATTAGTACCGCAGTGCTAATTAGTCCAGGAACGATATCCGACATTGAGTGCACTTAACAAGACGGCGTCCCAGTCGCTAATGCCGTTTTACGTTACCTAAACATTCCAGATCGTTTAGTGTAAAGAAGAAAGGTTTTGAATGTACACTACGTGAATAATTAAATGTGCTTTATTATTCTAGCTATGGGATGGATCGTAAATAATGTTTAATAGTAAATTTTCAACATTTTAACAAGGATTTATTAAAGCTGTTGTAGGTTTGTTCGGACTGCGGGTACTGATTCAGTTAGTTTTTGTACAAGCCGTCGTATATTTATTAACCTATGACATCGGTCGCCAAAATGCGGCTCACGGATTTCTCTCAACACTATGGTTCTTCCAAAAAAATATTTAATATAAACACGAAATGTTATTTATTAACTTGCCTTGTAAGAAACATGTTGTTTTTAAAACGCAAGCGATATAACGCAATAGAAAAGAGGCACATTTTTAGAACAAAGCAACAATAGCACAGCTAGTCACTCACAAAAAATACATATATTGACAAAAGGCAAGCTCAAGAGTACTGTACCTACTGTACTTTCAATCCTAATTATATCCTTAAAAAATTCTCAACTAAAGCGAAACTTAAATTTAAAAATCATTTTTGTATTGTTTATATTTGGCACTTTTAGATGACGAGTTTGTCGATCACTGACTTATCAAGTTTATTGCTGGTACCCGTTTTTATTTTGCAGAATATTTTCAGTGATGATAAAAAAATAAATGTAATATTACCCAAAATACAATACAACTTCACGGTTCAGGTTGAAGTATTATTTATATCAGACAGGTGATTTTGATTCAAGGTCTTTGAATAAGACTTTTGACAGCGTAATCACCTGATAGATACGAAACATTAACAGGTGTCAGACGGCAAATGATATAACGCCTGCCGCAGAGAATAAACGTTTAGTTTAGTTTGCTATAACATTTTCGAAAGGCGCTCTTTGTTTCTCAGAAATATTAGTAGGTGACTTTGAAATCTTTACATTATTATTAATAGCTGACCCGTCTACGCGTTATTGTGGCTTAGTTATTGAAAAATAAATTCAAAATTTAAACGTTGTACCATCTGTGAAATATCTATAAAAGTCGATTCTACAGTTTTTTGTCCACTAAGTAATTTAAAGCGCCTTATGCTCGAGACTGATGAAACTTACAGTTAATAACAATAATCAACATTAAAAATCATTTAATTTATAATTAAAAATATTAAGGCCGTTAATCGAAGTATAAAATATCCTATCTCTCAAGTTGGACCAAAGTATACATTCCATGAAGATCGATTGAATAGTTTCGAAGTTCATCGTGGACAAACATTATAATAATGGTTTTTTATATATTTAAATTATTCTTTTATTGTAGTACTTTTCCACTTGTCCATATATCTATTAATTTAAAAATAAAAATAAATCGCTAATGGCAGATTATCATCTATATATCATATACTTTTAGATATGTGAAGTAGATGTGTAGCTTTTTCATATTACACGGATAAATTATGATATACGATTAATTTGAGCTGCCCGATATAATACAATCGTTTTTCATGAGAATTAAAAGCTTTTGTCTTGACAGTACAGTGCGTTGATAAGACAGGGTCTTAATGTAATAACATTTAGAGCTCGTTTAGTAAATGATCACCATTCTGTGATAAGAGTGTGTTGTATTTTAAATACTTTTTGTTTTTTTTTTTCCTTCTGTATAAGTTAGCATTTGAGTATTTTTACATTATTTCAAAGTAACAATAATACTAAAAAAACAATTAGTAACAGTTTAATTAATAAGCACTGACCGAGCTATGATTTTAAAGCTATATCTCACTCACATATTTAACCCTTGGTAGCCCCTTGAGTTCTGATTCATTTAAACTTTTTAACATATAGAACGTATTTAATTGTACTGTAATATCAAGAATATTTTGAAAACATAACTAAAATGTAATTTTATGAAGAAAACGATTAATTGAAAACAAAATTGTTTAAGGTATACAAACATAAGTTACATTTTAATAATTTTGAACAGTCTGAAACTAGTTATTCATATGGATGACGAGTCTCTCTCATTAAATTTACCTAAACGGTTAACAGAAGTCAAGTAAACCGGCAAGTTACGTCTAGATTTATAATCAAATTATTTACTAAAATAAAGAATGTGACTAAAATAACTGAAATACTTTGAAAAATGTTTTCATAGTGTGGTCTTAAAAATATAAAAGGAAGTCATTTAATATAGTAGACAGACGTATAGAATTTTATTATAAACAGTAGATTGACGAGCGACTTGCGTGTCGAACTAACATAAAGATTACGGAACGACCAAACGCTTAAGGTCTGCTGATTGTATCTCATTACAAAATAGATACAGTTCTTATTATTTAGTTAATTTTGGACTGAAATAATTATATGTGTTAGTGAATACAGGAAAATTTTATTAGTAAGTACTTCAACCAACCACTAGCCGACTGAAGTCTCTTTCTGTAATCATAAATTTCCAAGCATATTATTTCATAGATTTTTTTTTTATATATAAACGCTTAATGTGCTTAAATTTCACGGGTATTTTAATATGAAAAAATGTGATATATAGTTAGAAAGTGTATATAAGAAACTAGCTAAGCCGGCCAGGCGTTGCTGTGGCTTAGTTATTATCTACATGTTGAATTGAATAAAATAAATGCAACATAAAATAAACTAGTTGAAAAAGAAATTCAATATTAATAAAACGTGACGCCATCTATGATATATTTATAACAGACAATCCTACAGTTTTCTCTCAATAACCTAATGTAAAGCGTAATCTGTTCACGACTGATGAAACTCACGATTAATAACTATAATCAACTATGAGAATCATTTAATTTGTAATTAAATAATATTAAGGTCGTTAATGGAAGTATAAATTATCCTATCTCTCAAGTTGGACCAAATTATACACAAATGACGTTTTATGAAGATCGGTCGAGTGGTTTCAAAGTTTATAGTGGCCAAACATCATGGATACTGGAGTTTCATATATTTTAAATATACAAACGGAACGTGAATCGAGTAAGGCTTTCAAATCAAGCCGGCTTGAAAGAACCGACGACGTCGACCGCGATGGAACTCATCGTTTCAAGTTAATATACAGTGAGATTAATGTTATATACATATGTTGTGTTATAAGCTCGTGGGAGGTTGAAATTAAAATGTTCACTACTTTTTGATATGTGTTTGTACCTGTTTTGAAATTCATCATTATAACGGGCTGAATTTTTGGATAAAATGTATCATAATACAATAGTACGTTTTTTTAAATATCTGGTTTATTTCTAATTAATCTGTTTTTTAAATTCGAATTAATCAATTATTTAGGTTTTATATATAAGCGAAATTATACTCTAAGTATCACTGAGACCCATAGTGATCGAAGGTTGTAGTAGTCAGGTGATGCTGTTAAGACCTTGCTAGGTCAATAGCGTAATCAGTTCGAGAAAAAAAAAATATAGTGGTCCAAGAAATAATTATAATTCAGACTACACCGATTAGCTGTTTACTTCTATGTTTGCCTCATAGTTCACTTTTTAAAAGCTGGATTGATTCTATTGAAACGCATAACGCTTAAGTATGTTGTGACGATGAGACTTGGAATATTTGCTCTCATCTCCCAGCTTAAGCAGGTAAACAATAGTTATAAATTAAACACTTTCATACAATATTCAATTTATGCCTAGATAATATATATTTAGAGTAAATTGTAATTATGTATTGTATAACAATTTCGCTGATAGGACCAATAACTAGAGCTTATTTATAGCAATTACTAGAAATTACATGACTTCATGAAATGCAAAATTTAAAAAAAATACCCCAGTAATGGTTAATTTTTTATAACAATCCGGATATCCAGTCATACGATAAGTAAAAATAATATCTGGGTAGTATGTGAGTATCCCGGGTTAAATAAAACTCCCGTTTGGTTATCGAAGTTAGAGTAGCTCGTGAACTTCTGAAATCAAGATATACTCTTGAAAGTGTGCTCAAACCTCGTGAGTTGGCGAGCGAAATTATTTCGGAAGTCCCCTTAATTTCCATAAACCTTTTAGAGAACTGTCGGAGGCCGAGTTAGCGTCTTGAAACTATTTTTTTTTTATCCGCAAAACTTCAAGCCTCGTCGGGTTCTCGGTTCTAAAGTTAAGTTTATACGTCTTCGGATTTAATTATTTTGTGGGGAGGTATTTGAAAATTTACTTTGAAGTAATTTCTAAACTTGTAGACTTATCTCTTTTGTTTCTAGTTGAACGTTGAGAGGTGTAGGATGGCTGTAATACGAACCAGTTGTATCTGAAGAACTTTGAATAATAAGATCTGCTTTCAAAAAGTTTGAATTATATTTTAAATGTTTTTTTTTTAACTTTATTTTTAGCAACCAATCTTTCCCTTTATTACTGCCATTGTCACGTAGTCAATAATATCACAAGCTTCGAGTGATCATTCCAATATTAAGCATCGTGTGAATCCATATTCTAACAAGATGGTGGATCCCTTGCTAGAGCCTTCCAGGGAGTTTTTGTGGCATCTCAGAATTTCATTATCCGTGGTGTTATTTTCCATTCACTTCACTTATGCATAATAAACTAACTATATTACGTAAAATACCACCAAATTTACACAATATATAGTCAAATAACACAAGATTATGAATAAAATATAAAATCCACTACATGAGACTAAAATCCCGCCAAAAACTCGTTTTAAAGGTTATTCTTAAGATAAAAGACATTAGAAACTGCTAGGGTATATAGATGCATGGTTCTTCGTCGCACAAGGTTTTTACAAAAACAACTGAGTAAGTAAACGGTAATTATGAAGATCAGAGCCGAAGGATAAAAAAAAAATTAAAACTAATAAGAGTATAAAACTAATATGTGACAGTTGTTGATGGCTAGGTTAATACTATCGAATGACCATATGGTCCTGTTATACCCTAACCATGTACCCTTATATGCTGACCTTTCTCCGACACCACAGATCTTACCCCTTCCTATCCAGTACCTTTCTTAATACCTAGCGTCAGCATTTCCCGAGTCCTAACACGCTCCACGTTACCACCCAGTCAGTCGTAGTTCATTCCCAGTCTCGGTCCATAACACTCTAAATCCTTATAATTCAGTGTAAACAATTCTTGTAATAATAAATATATAATTAATCAAATAAATCTTTTTTTTAAAAAGGGATTTTTTAAGATCCCTATAACATTTTGGTGGCAGCGGTGGGATACCGGGTTCTCGTATATGTATATATCCCGGTAACGCCCCGAAATTCGTAATGGACCTTTAATAATAATTCAATAAAATCCAATATAAATAATATTATAAAGTGCACAATAAAATAATAAAAGTATCCAAAATTATAAGTGTCCTAAAAAGTGTCAAAAGTGTCGAAAAGTGCCAAAAGTGTCAAAGTGTATTCAGGGTCATCTCATAAAGTACCCTAAGTTGCCGTTGTTTCATAGAGCCTTACGGGGGCTCTGCACTAATAGTGGTGCACTCACCGGTGACTACAGTGACCACAGCGGTTACTGTTACCACATCCTGATCCTGCATCAATCAAGGACATCCAAGGCCTAATTCGGCACACAACCGTGTGCATAACAAACATGAAGATTATCCTGTAAGTGACTATTTTACTTTGCTTCGAATGTGCCCATAGTGACTTCAAGATCCAGTGAAATCCAGTGTTTATTTTAATATGTTCATATCTTTATAAGATAATTAATTAAATTAGTTATTAACAAATTATATTCGTAAACATCGTATTCATCCTAAGACCACACAGTCGCGCAACCGTGTTTTGAATTCCAGCGTCTCTTATCTCTATACCGGGAATTACGTTGAGCTCCCGGTTAGTAATAAACATATAACGTTACGCCGGTCTACTTAGTAGGTAGGCAGGGTAATAAATGCATTATTTATACTTCTCAATTATTTTCGTTTATATTTTATTGTAAATTTTAAATTATTAATATTCAATGGTAATGTCTACAAGGAAACAAGAAGAGATGAAGGCCGCGACTGAATCCGAAAAAGTACCGTTAAGTTTT
Source organism: Antheraea mylitta (assembly GCA_014332785.1). Classification (NCBI taxonomy): domain Eukaryota; kingdom Metazoa; phylum Arthropoda; class Insecta; order Lepidoptera; family Saturniidae; genus Antheraea; species Antheraea mylitta. The sequence continues at coordinate 389,697 of JACEII010000133.1, forward strand.
TTACTTAAATTTATTAAACCCTACGATGGATCACGAGAACGGTTAAACGCGTTTATAAATAACTGCAACAATGCATATTCATTAGCAGATGATAATCAACAAGACCTTATTTTTAAATACACACTGTGTCAGCTAGAAGGTAAAGCGGAAGCCGCATGTTCAATCAAAGAATTCGGAAATTGGAGTAGTCTAAAAGAATTCCTTAAAAACCAATTCGGTGAAAGGAAACATTACGCTCACCTCCTAACTGATCTACAGGATTGTAAACAAAGTAACAATGAGTCAGTAACCCAATATGCATTGCGTGTAGAAACATGTTTATCTCAATTATTAACCGAAGTACAAATTTCCAATACCAAGGCAGACGAATTGGCTGGCCGTTTGGCAGCCATGGAGGATTTAGCACTACACATATTTACTATAGGATTACACCCGAGAATATCTAACATTTTAAGAAGTAGAAACCCTCAAAATTTAAATGATGCTATAAACTTAGCCGTCTCTGAGGAGAAAATCCAACAAATTATTTACAAAAACACACCGACAAAACCAAAACAATCTGAATCGATTTATAGGCAACATAATAATGATAATTTTCGTAACCCAAGGCCATGGACGTCGGGTAATAGACGTCCATCCGTAGCTTTTTGTCGATATTGTAAAAAGACCGGACACGTGTTAGAAAACTGTCGCTTACGCGAACACAATAATAAGAAGTATGGTAACGGGCCACAACCCCAACCTCATGGTCAAACCACATTTGACCACAAACCGAGATTTCCTTATAACACTAATCCGCGTGTAAATCACATCGGAACTTCAGATGATCCGAAACCACAAGACGTTAATGAAATTCAAGACGATTTCGAATATCGACACAATGATTATTTAAACGAATAGGCGCCCCGTCTAAGTGTCGTGCGGGACGTTCACCACGTAAAACCGACACAATTAAATCCAAATATCCTGATGTTAAATACGCCAATATAAACCATGTACCAGTCTTAAAAAAGACAACTGTCGATTTAGATATTTCAAAACCTACTAAACCAATTTCAATTCAAAATCGTATGTCTGAATCCAAAACCAGGGAAATTAAGTTAAAAACTAGTGATCCGATTGAAACCTCAGAACCTTCTACGGTTCACGAAATTAATATAAAGAACCGATTCTTACCCTGGATAACCATCAAAACATCGGTGTCTAGTAGACCCTTGTCGCTCCTTGTCGACACTGGAGCCGGCATATCTTTATTAAAAAAATCTTCCGTGGAAAAAATGCCACACTTATCAGAAACCAAGGTATTAGTCAAGGGGATAACCCCTCAGCAACCCATCAAAAGTATGGGCGATTTCCGGCTAGCCTTGTTTCTCGAAAAAGATGAGCCTCTTGGCCATCGATTCCATATCCTTGACGGGATAAACATACCATATGATGGTATCATAGGTAATGACCTATTCGAAAAGTACAAGTGTAGGATCGACTACAGTACTAAATCTATTGACATAAACGGAAATGTTCTCCAATTACAATTTAAAGAACCACAGTACGTTATTCCTCCTCGATCGGAAGTAATAATAGAATGTTCAGTGACGAATCCAGAACTAAAAGAAGGCATTGTTGTTGATCAACACATTGCTGATTCACTCCTCGTCGCGAATTGTATTGTATCTGTAAAAAACAATAACCGTATTAATACTACTGTTCTTAATGTATCAGATGATCCTATTCCTATATCATCAAATTTACTGTTTACACTTAATCCTATTAATTATAATGAATTTCGAAAATTAAGTAACACTCACCCATCTTGTAATGATAGGACCAAAGAGGTGCTTGACCAATTAAGAACGTCCCACTTAAATTCCGAAGAGTCAGACGCATTATTCGAAATTTGTTCCGAATTCTCGGATATATTTCATTTACCTGGTGATAAGTTGACAGCTACCGATGCTGTAAAACATGAAATAAATACTTCCTCTTCGCAACCTATTAACGTCAAATCATATAGATTCCCCGAAATTCATAAACGAGAAGTCAATAATCAGATCAATAAAATGCTCGATCAACAAATAATTAAGCCCTCTAATTCTCCATGGTCATCCCCAATTTGGGTGGTCCCCAAAAAGTCTGACGCGTCCGGAGAAAAGAAATGGCGGATAGTTATAGACTATCGCAAATTAAATGATATAACTATTGGAGAAACATACCCGATGCCTCAAATAAACGAAATACTCGACCAATTAGGTCAAAGTAAATATTTTTCTACGCTAGATCTTGCGTCAGGTTTCCATCAGATAAAAATGTCTCCGGCAGATGCCGCCAAAACCGCATTCAGTGTTCCGCAAGGACACTTTGAATTTAACAGAATGCCTTTCGGGCTCAAAAATGCCCCGTCGACCTTTCAAAGGTTAATGAACACTGCTCTCTCCGGCTTACAAGGTGTACATTGCTTCGTCTATCTTGATGACGTAGTGATATATTCGGCAGACTTATCGACGCATATTGACAAACTGACAAAAGTATTCACAAAACTTCGTAATTTCAATCTGAAACTCCAACCAGACAAGTGCGAATTTCTACGCAAGGAGGTGGCATATCTCGGTCATATCATTAGCGACCAAGGTGTGAAACCTAATCCAGAGAAAATAAGAGCAGTCAAAGAATTCCCTGTACCGAAGTCTTCTAAAGAAGTAAAATCCTTCTTAGGTCTAGCATCGTATTATAGAAGGTTTATATCCGATTTCTCAAAAAATGTAAAACCCTTAACGTCACTACTAAAAAAAGATATTCCGTTTATCTGGACCAATTCACAACAACTAGCATTTGAACAATTGAAAGAAAAACTAATCACCGCACCAGTATTAGCATATCCCGATTTCAATAAACCGTTTGTACTGACGTGTGATGCCTCAAACTTCGCCATCTCAGCTATACTTTCCCAGGGCGAAATTGGTAAGGATAGGCCCATAGCTTATGCATCAAGAACACTAAACAAGGCCGAATGTAACTACAGCGTGACCGAAAAAGAGTGCCTCGCCATTATATTTGGCGCTAAAACATTCCGACCTTATTTCTTCGGTCATCGTTTTACTATAGTGACTGATCATAAACCGCTGAACTGGCTTTTCAACTGCAAAGACCCAGGTTCCAGGCTCGTTAGATGGCGCCTGAAACTGGAAGAATATGATTACAGTATCCAATATAAGAAAGGTAAATTGAATTGTAACGCGGATGCACTTTCGCGAATTCCAATTAATAACACTATTGATATAAACCCTGTTCAGGAAGATACGTATACTGCTCCTGAAAATCAACATGACGAATTACCTGTAGCAGAAAATCCAAGTATAGACCCATTAGAATGTTTAAAAGATGATGATTCCTATACAAAATGCCTAAAAACTCTCAGTAATAAAGAATTTAAATCAAATGTAAATATTCATGAACATAGTAGCAGTATTTTAAATTGTAAAAGTAAGATTATTGTAATCCCAACATCCATAGACATGGATGAGTCTAATCACTTTATCGATGACATATTAGGTAATTTAATTAATCGTAATGATATCATTAATCAAGAAAGAACTTTACATTCTCATTTAAAATTCGAACATGACAACAAAACTTATTACTTCCTTTTCACAAAAGTCCATCACTTTGATAAAGCTGATTATGAAGATATTTATAAAAGTCTCAAATGCCTAAGAAATGACTTAATAATAACATACCCGGAAGAAATTGATATTGCCATAACGGATTTTAAAAATCCATTTGATCACTACCAACTTATTAAAATTTGCAATATACTATTATACCTTTTTAACAACACAAAAATCTCTATTAATATTTATAAAAATACTTTAATTTATCCTACACCGTCAGAAGTCATAAAAATTCTAAAAGAAAACCACGATATACCTATAGCTGGCCATTTAGATTCAGTTCGAATGTTAAAACGTATTCAGGAAAGATTTTACTGGAAAAATATGAGAACCGATGTTGAACAATATGTTAAGAAATGTGGTCTATGTCAAACGAATAAAGCTCTAAGAAAAACCAATCGAGCTCCGATGCAAATCACAACCACTTCCACACAACCTTTTGAACGTATCGCTTTAGATATCGTCGGACCACTACCAGAGTCTGGCAGCGCTAGACTCAAATACATACTTACTCTACAGGACGATCTAACAAAATTCTCAACCGGTTATCCTATATCCAACGCAACTGCCGAAGAAAGTTGTGAATGTCTTGTTCACTTTATTTCACTCTTCGGAATCCCAAAATTCATTTTAACTGACCAGGGCACTAACTTTACAGCCGACTTGTTTAAACAAACCTGCAGTTTCCTTAAAATTAAACAATTGTGGTCAACTCCTTATCACCCTCAGACTCAGGGTGCTCTCGAAAGGAGCCACTCAACTCTCAAAGAGTACTTAAAATCCTTTGTTGATGAAAATCAAACGAATTGGCCCCGTTATGTCTATACAGCAATGTATTCATATAATACAAGTATTCACACTACAACCAACTTCACTCCCTATGAGTTAGTATACGGTCACAAACCATTCATACCTAATTCGGTATATGAAAACGCACCTGACGTCACGTATCACGATTACATTCGTATTCTACAACACAGATTAAATTATTCCCGGCAGAAGGCTATAGAGAACATTCTAAAAAGTAAAGGTATCTCAAAACAATATTACGATAAAAAAACCAAACACAAAAAATACAAAGTAGGCGATTTTGTCTTTATTAAAAATCATCTAAGGTTAAGGAAAGCCCTATCCCCGGTTTGGAAGGGACCATACCGCGTCGTGAAAATTAACGGTAACAACACGCTTTCTGTCCTGATTAACAGGCGACATTCTCGTCATCACTATGACGAAATCAAATTAGCCGTAACCACATAGTATTTAAGTCAAAGTAATATTATTATTTTTATTTTGTAATCATGACATTAGAAGTCTCTCATTTAATCTTTAGGCAATACTATAAGTAATTAAGTTTTATGTTTTATTTCAGAATACTCATGAACCTCTATGTTGTTCAATCGACTCTTATTGAACCAATTTCGAAGAGTCCCGGCATTTATTTTGATCCTATAGGACATGTTCGATTTTCTGACGAAGAATTACATGTACTAATACCCGTGGACCTCTCTTATATTCAACCACATATTGATAACATAAACAGTATCATAGGAACTACCCGTTTTCTGTGTCAACAAAACAACGCTATCTTAGACTCAGAATGTCATAATATTTTAGAACCGTTAATATCACGGTATACCGATATCGTTAAGGACTATAATTCTATATCGCACTTATTACCCTCACTATCAAAACGATCCGCATGGATATCCGGCGTCGGTACCATTTTTAAACACGTCATTGGTACTTTGGATGAAAACGATGGACTTAGATATGACCACGCTATTCAAACTCTAAACAGTAACAATAAAAAACTAGTTAACTTACTTAAACAAAACACGCTAATTGCCAGTGTCGCGTTAAGGAATTTCAACGAAACCATATCCACTATAAATTTAAATGAAGCACGTTTGAATAACGCTGTCGAAAATCTAGGTATAAATTTAAAAAACTTTAGTCTTGTATCTAATAAACTAGTTATTCTGTCAAATCTTAATCAGTTGTGTAATAGTTTGTCTTTCGCATTATTAACCTTGTCGTTTAAAATAGAAGATTTGCAAAACGCAATAATGTTCAGTAAAAGTCATGTCCTTCACCCATCTGTACTTACACCTAAGCAATTGTACAACGAATTAGTAAATAATATTAGATATTTACCCAGATCACTTGAACTTCCCGTTAGTTTAGATTTAGATAATATTCATGTAATTATAGATATAAGTGAGATGAGTTCTCATTATGCAAATAAACAAATAATATTTGCCTGTAAAATCCCACTGGTAACGCACAAAATTTATGATGTGTATAAAACCATTCCAATACCAGTGCCACACAATGTAAACAAACCCGAGTCATATTCACTAATTGTACCCACTTCTAACTATGTAAGCATTAGCAAAGATAAGTTCTATTACTGTAATATAGATAGTTTAAAAATATGTAAAATGATTCCGAATAATATTTATATATGTAAAATTCAAACCGAATATCCCGTAAGTACTAATCCAAGCTGTGAAACTGAACTAATATTAAAAGTTGTAGATTCTTTACCGGATCAATGTATTACAAAATCTATTAAAGGTGATATCGACATATGGCACAAGCTTAATAACAATCAATTTTTGTATGTCCAATCAAAGCTAACCAAATTAATAGTCAATTGTAATACTAATATAACGGAATTTAAAATATCAGGTACAGGTTTTTTAAACCTGCCTATTAAATGTACAGCCACATGCCGAAATACAGAATTATCTGGAAAACTAAATACTCAGATTAATATCACCCCGATAAGATCCGATTTTAATATCATTAATGACATTTGTTGTAATATTAAGAAAGTTAACTTAACTAATATAAAACATGTGAAAATTGTCGAAACCGATTTAGATAAATTGAAAGATTTGGATATTGTAAATAATCAAATTTTATCATCAATAAATGAACTATCAAAAGATCCAAATTTTGTTATAAAGTATAATTCAAGTTATCCTATTTTAACATATTGTATAATTGTGTCAATTGTAATCATAGTTCTAAGTAGAATATATAAGAAACTTTGTAAAACCTTAAATCCTCTCCAACCTTCCCAAGACACAGTCCCTAATCCTAATGTGGAGGAAAGAATAGAGATGTCTGTTCCTCGGTTAAGAATATCCTCCTAAAACTTTGCGCTTTACCGCGAAAGTTTTATTTTACGCGGGGGGCTGTTATACCCTAACCATGTACCCTTATATGCTGACCTTTCTCCGACACCACAGATCTTACCCCTTCCTATCCAGTACCTTTCTTAATACCTAGCGTCAGCATTTCCCGAGTCCTAACACGCTCCACGTTACCACCCAGTCAGTCGTAGTTCATTCCCAGTCTCGGTCCATAACACTCTAAATCCTTATAATTCAGTGTAAACAATTCTTGTAATAATAAATATATAATTAATCAAATAAATCTTTTTTTTAAAAAGGGATTTTTTAAGATCCCTATAACAGTCCGATGATTTATACAAAAACTTGGCTGACATTGCTGACTCGATGCTTCGTGCGCCTTCATCACTTTTAATCAGCAATTATGATACATTGTGATGGTGTTACTCGGTATTCGAAATAAATAGAAACAAAAACATTGTAGGAAGTGTACACAACACAATTTCCTCATTGTGAAAATTGCGTAAATTAGCTCCCGTTGTCATCTTGCATGGTGTTGCAGACGTCTGATTAATTGTTAAAATCAGCCGTCTGTGCGAAATTCCATGCGTCGCAGCATGACTGTGCCTTGTTACCTGGACGCGAACCCTGGTCCCGTCTTGTACATAGATAGGCGGCCTCAAACCGCTAGGCTAACGGTGCGTTCATACATTCGTCGAAATTAACTATTGGATTCTTATACTTTTTTCATAGATTTATAACATTATAAACTCTTAGGTATCGAATAACACAGCTACTGGTTCAATGTTTTAAAATAATCAACTAATATTTACTTAGATCAAAATAAATCATTTTTTACAACGCCACCTATTGGTTACGTGTAGAACTAAATGTAAGCAACGTATATATTTATTATAAGTCGTCAATAATTTGACATTTTCATTGAATTATACTAAGAGTACTATCGAACATGATTTTGGAATTAACTAGTAAACGCCCGCGAATTTATCCGCGTTGAAACTTTGTTAAAAAGTATGTATAACCTAGTACTATTGGAGACAATGCATTGGATAAGATGAAAAGTTCAGTAAAAGCATTTAGGCGAAACAACTTTCATGGTGATCTGACATATAGTATTAGAATTTATACATCTTAGATATGACTACATTCATCTTCATACATATAAATAGGTCTAAGTTTAGGATGTTTGGTTACTTTAGTATAACTAATGAAAAGATTGTTTTATAATTCAACTTTATTAGAAACGCACTGAGAGCATTAAAAGCCAAGAGACATTGAAAACAAAGTATAGACACAGTGGTGCCATCTAACATAATTCAACACTAAGTATGATGCTTTTTTATTTTATTTTGTATGCTACATACTTTATTCTATATTCCATCTGGTGTAAGAACTAGCAAACTATAAGCATATATCAGATTACCTACAACCTATGACAACAGATTGTCTAGAATAGTTGAATTAGCACTAGTCTAATTATTCTTTCTGACGTAGCGAATGAAGTCATGAACACCTACTGTATAATATTCGTGTATATACGAGTAATTTGACGCGTCGTGCTCGAGTCGGTTGTCTCTTGAATTATTTATTCGGCTAAGCGCTAGGTCCTGTTATTTGCACCTCCCCCCTTATTCATGCCGCGTCTTTCTCCCCGCGTCACTCTCTATTGTTAATCTTCACCAGTTCCCCGACTGACACCTTAAATTATGTTACATGTTCTACTAATGTATGATTATATATCGAATAATGTACATGTAAATCCATTTTCTAGGTGTTTACCTAACTACATAATCCAAAATAAAATAATTGAATATACAATGCATGTATTGTCTGAGATGTTAATGTATCAGTGATAATTGCCTCTTTTGAAGTAATAAGGAGTATATTGTGTGTTTATAAATTTCCATGTATATATAAATGGGCAGTGGGAAACGGTGAAGAACAGCTCCCTGCTCTGTTTCACAACCGATTTTCTTTATTTTTTTTATTTTATTGCCATGGACGAGTTTTAATGTTATCAAATTGGGAAAAATATTTTTTTATGGGCGAAGTTCGACCACTGGAGTTGCACTTGTATAAATAACATCATAGATCTGCGGTTATACGCGCCACACGCCTACTAAATAAATCGATGTTTTTTTTTATTATTTTATTTAAGATACATTTGTCCTTATCTCGAAATGTCCCGAAATCTTCATTTATTAAAAAGTTAACACAGTTCTAAGAAACTACGATCGATAAACCCTTCAGAAAAGTTATAAAGTGTTGTAAGCAAATTATGTTTTCTTTTTTCCCGTTTATTTGGTACATAAGATATATTATTGAGATATACGCGCAAACGAAGTCGCAGGTTATTAACATAAACCAAGTTCCTAGAACTAATTCAGCCCATTCCAGTATGATATATTAGGTCGTGCTGTTAGATAAATAAATAATTATAAAATGCCTACTTATTAAGCAAGCCTGTAGTAATAGTAATTTCAGTGTGGAACTCCGAAATTACGAGTTCAACTTACGCTTGACCGTTTTCCTTATCAACTGACTTCAGTTAAATTCATTTTTGTCCCATTAATATTCCTTAGCATGGCTTATATTTAAAAAAAGGAAAAATTACACTTATTAACCTTGCTTAATGGATTCCGACATTTTTTCTTGGAATGTTATTATATAAATATATTTGAATGAGTCTCTTATTAATGAATTGTACTAGTTTTTAACCTATTTTGTTTTATTTAAAAGGCGCACATTACAAATAAGTTCAATTTTTTGTTATTGATCCTATTAATTGCTTTATTTTGGTCTATATTATCCAGATGTATATGTATGCACACAATAGTTAGGTGAAGCTTTCCAAGTCAACAGCGTTTTCATATCGAAAAAAAATATATGTATGCAAATCTATGCTTATTACATTACACTAAAATATGCAATATTAGATTGATACCTTATATTTATAGACTGCGCATCGATACATTACATTAACAAATAAAAAAAAAAAAACTAGATGTGCCCGAGACTTCGTCTGCTTCAATCCTTATGTAAAATTTCAACAATAAATAAAGTAATCTAAATGTATGAAGTTCATTTACTTATCTACTTTTCTCTCTTATTTAATTCGCGTCGTCCTCAAAAATACAATAACTTTTGATCTACCGAGCCAATTTTAATGAAACAAAGACTATATTTTACTCGAAGATATGCTTCATCATTTTCTTACATACAAATTAAATTTACGTTCTTACTATATGTACAGATGACATACACGTTGAGAATCCACTTTTTATACATATATTGTCACTTGAGGTATGTTCAATATCCTCGGAAAAGCCATTAGTAGTTCGTGTGATCGCCACACGGCGTTACGAGTGCTATCGCCATATGTCACCGAATGAATGTATTTAGGTCAGACCGTAGTAACCGCACTCGGGCCGACCGCGACAGCCTGATATAATGACGCTTCTTTACTGTGTCTCTTATCTCAATGTTTTTATATGTATAACTTTGTGGGCATATGATGTATGAACTCAGTCTTTGTGCCGCACCTGTGGGCCAAAAAACTGCAGTTTAATATACATATCTAGTTAATTTTTGTATACATTTTGATACATTACTTTAGATCGTGCTAGTGCCTCACCTGAAGGTCACTATAAGGCAATTTAAAATACAGATCTAGTAAATTGTTTTATGCATTTACAGTACGCTTCGCTGGGCGTATTTTTATTGTATAAATTATAAAAAAATCATATATTATTCGCCAGGTCTCAGGCTGCAAAATTTTATTGCGATCTATTCAGAAACTTACTCATAATAAGGTGATAAACAAATGTATTTATAATATAAAGTGTGAATTAATTTACAATAATAGTTTTCCGTGAAAACACTTATTATCTAAATTACTATAAAATGTAAAAGCCGCATGAAAATCAGTTATAGTCTTTGAGTTTATCGCGAACAGACAGACAGACGGGCGGAGGGCTTCGTTTTATACTATGTAGCTTGTGATATAGATAATATTAATTATTCGGAAAAGTATTCATATTTACATTAAGTTGCGTCGAATAATTGTTTTTCTTTCAAAAAGTAGACAACCCTACTTATATATGACAATGAAAACTGTCAAAGTTTGATATATATTCATATAATAATATATACAAGTAATCAGATTGTATCCCAGATTCCAATCAGGGTCGGAATTATTAATGACTTCGGAAATCGGTCACAACATCTATTAGAGGCCCATTACGATATTGCTTCTGGTGAATTATATGCTTAACTTGATATATTATTATTTGCGGGAGCAACTATTTTATTACGGGACTCAATAAATATATTACAGCTATTTATCCCACTTTAACAAGGCACTATTTACATATTTGTTATTATTAATCTACAAAAAGGCAAAGTTCGTGAAGTTTGATTCTAGTAGAAAGTAATTACTGAACCTATTGATTACATTCGATTTTTTTTGTATATAAAAACTAAGTTCAAATTTATTTATAGCTCCAGCTCGTTTGTTCTTATTAATTTTTATTTTTTGTAATGAAGTTATGAATAACAAATAATTAGAGATAACATTATTTTGACAGTGTTCAGACGGTGTCATCGCAACGTGCGAAAAAGTATGATCTAATAAGCAGCAATAGGTGTAACAGAGACAGCGCATTACAATGCTTACACTCGCAGTCACGATCCGACCACTGTTACAATTGCAATACAATAGAAAACAGTAAATTACAGTACAATGACACACAGAAATGTATAAAAACAACCGTTAAATAATACCACAGTATAATTCAATATTGATACATAATCGTTTTTGTTAACTTTTATTTTATTTAAAAATTCTAAAGTATTTTGTATCTTAATTTATGCATTAAAATGATGACCACCTTACAAAAAAGTTCAAAAAGATTTCGTGACAATTGGCAGTTTACATCCCGTACGCAATTTTATTAGTTAAAACATAAAAACGTATCATTAAATGTCTTGTCAGAAACGCTCTGTTTAGAAGTTACATGTATGTAGTGCATATAAAAATCATTACTACTACTGGCAATAATTAAGCGACCTCGATAGTTGATCCTTCTGGCGCTTTTAATGCCTCAGTCATCCCGGTCAGTAATGACTCGACCCTAGTTACTAGCTCTGTGAAATTACTACTATAACTTACGTTATAGTAAGTTTTTTCATTAGACTTACGTAAAGTTATCTGGGTTAAGTATGAGTGGGATCGTATATCTTACCTATTCAAAGTTTTCTTCTTAAATCTAGGTAATATGTTGAATCCAGTGAGCAACGAGTTGGACGTTTAAATCATGTTGGTCTTTTACTAAATCCAGCTTTGAAACAGTTTTCAAGAAAATATAGAATTTTGATGATCTACTTATGATCTAAGACACACTATTTGTTTCAAAAGGCAATTAATGTTTGCTTGGTCAAATGAAGCCACATGCCCAAAGAATAATTATGCCTTGTGTAGTCCGTACTTAATTTTAATCTTCACATCTGTAATCTATAAGATGTAGGTATATTCTGTGTAGATAGGATATAGACAAAGGTGTTGGGAAAAGCTACATAAATAAATATAGGTATCTAGATTCCTCTTTTCCTCTATAGTGTTTGTGACTAATGTGTCTGTATTGAATGTGTACATCAACACGATCCGGCAATAAGAGCATTTCTTGTTTAAATTTACATTCTTTTGTTTTCTCCAGTGATGAGACGGAGCTTGTTATAAGAGAAAAATATAAATTATTCATTGCTATTGCCACTCCAATGATAAAACAAAACCGAATTCTGTTGTTGTATGTTTTCTAGTTATACGAAAAAAATGATATCAGATTCTTATTTGTTAACGTTATTGATAATTGAGTGATAAATTAGTGCTTATTTAATATTCATGTAACTAAGTCATAAAACAATTTGAAAAATTGTCGCCAAGAACCTGTGTATTCCGGTAGTTGCCATTAAGAGGCAGTCCTTACTTTCAGATTTATAACGGGTTAACTAAAGCTAAAACAAAAACTAACAAGACAAAACATATGGAAAAAAAAATGTTGATTATTTTATTGAAAATGTATCGACAACACTTTTAACAATTCAATAAAAATGTTGTTGAATGCGAAATCGTAACATACTGGTATATCGACTCTGCAATTAGCCTCTTTAGTGAAGAAAAACTACGACATACACACAAGATATTGCGATAAGCATTTTGTAGTATTAATATAATAATAAATAGCATAAAAATGAGAACCAAAATCGCATGTTGATGGAATCCTTATAGAAGTTGGTTAGATGAGTTTGTAATAAAACAAAATCCTATAACAAAAGAGTAAAATACAAACTTTATTTCAGTTAATACGAACAATGGTCGCAATTGACATATTTATAATCATGTATATCAAACTTTTTCCTAGATATATTATTTATATAGATTTCTCTAGTATAAAAAGGGTCGTGTAGTTTTTAAAAGAACCGCTGACATACAAGGAAAAAGGGAGGGTCTGTTAAAAAAAAACCTCGCCAACCGCTCATACCTAGTTTCAGATGTCCATTGGGACGTTCTCCGCATATTGTATCACTGAGTAGGAAATGGAGCGGCCGCAGTCTAATGCAGCACTCGCACGGGATTGCTCCTTTATTGAAAAGATTAATGTATGTCGCGTGCTTTGTATTTCAAGGAAATTCTATTTATTGTACATGAAAGAACAACCGATTTCAATTCTCTATAAAGAATAGTCATAACGTGTGTCTGTTGAGACCATACAGTTTCAAAAAAAGATATAATAAAAATATTTTTATATGTTTTAAATCGAATCTAATTTATGTACATAAAATAAACTACAACACAATGTGACCGAATACCATGAATGATGGCACAACAAAGTTTCTGTTTTATGGACAAGAGATTAAAATCATCAGATACCGCTTCACCACATCAGTGGTTCAATCGATTGTCATGAATATTGGTGTGCGAAGATAATTCAAATTTGAGAATTTTTAAAAAAAAAAAAAAAAATAGCTATAAATAAATAAACAAAGTCTCGGATAATGTCTGGGGGGAAAGGGGACTTAAAATAAAAGAAAAAAAAATATTGAGAATATTTATATAATACTAGCATCTACCCGCTTTCAAATCAGACCTACTACTGTTAGTAGTAGTAGTTCCTGAGATTAGCGCTTTCAATCAAACAAATAAGATTTGTAATATTACTATACTCCTAGATTATTACTACTTTTCTCTCGTACTTACCTTAAGACGTCATTCAAATTACAATAACTTTTGATAGAGTGTTGTACGGATTTGAATGAAACAAAGACTACGTTACTCTCGAGGATATGCTTTATGATTTTATTCAGTGAGGGTTTATTGTAAACTCATTACTTTAGCAGTGTTGCGTGTTCAGATAGACAGACATTTCTAAAAATGATTGAAATGTATTCAATTACTTATTCATGTACACATGCAATAATTTTTTTCACGAAAATTTAAAAAGTACAGACACTAGATTTACAATCATATGTATAGATACATTATACTTCTACCACGACTATTTAACACAACAACAAAAAGCAATGAACTCGTAGCGCCAACGAAATTAAATTTTACGTATTAATTATTGTAATCTCGTCGCCGGCATTAAATCTTGACCGTCTATAATCTTTTTCTATCTTAATTTGGTATTGGCGCTTTCATTTTAATTCCAATAATTTTTTACCTCTTTGGATCGGATTAAAAATTTTCATTTCGATATAAATAGATTTTTTATATAAATCGTGTTAAAATGTGAATAAATACTCTTGAGAGCAGTATAAGATCAGGTATTGCTTTAACCCCTGAATGCACGTTTATATTTGTTTGCTCTGAATAAAGTGTGGTAGAGTGAAAGTCTATAGGCAACGTTTATAATGTGGCTGGTCAGACGTTACCACTGACGGCACTAACATTAGTAACGAACACCAGATCTATATTCTCTTAAGGGAACAAAGCAATTTTTAAAGAGTAATTATTGTATCGGGGCCATAAAATTTTAGAAATGCTAAGGTTGGGTATGACCTAAAAAAGGTTAGGAAATACTGGGATACTGTGTAACGATGCGTTGAATACACTTTTAAGTTAGCAGCAGATACGGGATATATATTAATTTGTTTAGTGGTCCGGTGAAGCTGTTAAGCCTTTGCTGGGTCAATAGCGTAGTCATTTCGAAAAAAAAAAATATTAATTTGTTTCAAGAAAAAAGTCGTTAATAATTTTAAATAATCACTTCTAGCTAATTGTTATATTCATTAATTAGGTAAATGTCAAAGTATTATCGTTATTTTTGATAATTATCTGAATAAAATAATTCAATTGATAAATCATATTTGTTAATAGAATAGGTGAATTACTTGTACGATACGATAGTTACATATAGAAACTAAGCCGTGAATAGCAGGCATCTAAAGCCAAATGGGGTGCGACCAACACCCGTCACAGTGTCTTACGTTGTGAGTTTATCACTGTATAAGGTAATCTTGTAGGTATAGCGAGATCGTCGTTATTTTTAGATATCACTATGCTTACTATAAAGTAAGGCTACTATTAACTCAATATTGACTACAAAGAAAGTCGTTTTTTAATAAGATAATCTATAAAAATAAATTGATAGGAGCCTGCCGTTTTAGGCGCATCACGATAGAACTACTGAACAGATTTCGATGAATTTTGTCTTTGTTATTCTTCTTCCTATTCTTTATCTAAAAGAAAATGATTACGTTTCATTCGATATACACATTTATATATTAATATAGATATCGTTTATATATTTTTATACCGATTTTTATTAGCATTACGCGTTCAGTAATGTGTGATGTAGGGCAAGCGGTGTGGTGGGCATACGCAAGAAGGGAAAAACGAAGAAAACGGTTTTCATTATGTTGGCAATAATTGAAGATGAAAAAAGTTATGAAAAAACAATGTGAATGTTTTGGTTTATCTGTGGGGATATATATTTTTGTGTTGTCGAAGATCCAAAACTCGTGGTTATTAGCTAGTAAACTCATTTTTGTATCCAATTAAATAAACTAATTTATTTTACAACCCGTATGTGTGGTATACATGCGAGAATTAAATTATTTTTGTTCCTAATTATACGGTCTGGTAGTTCGGCTCATAACATACGAAGATAACTTATTAACAAAGTCACCGAGACATGAGAGTACTACGTAGTAGTTAAGGATTGGGTTATATTTATTTTATAAAAAAAAATGTTCTCTTACTATACCAGTGCATTACGTAAGCACTCTTACAGCATTAGTGACAGATACTGGAATGGCCATTGACTGAGAACTATACTCACTATGCTCCTAGTATTTAAGCTCGGTTCTTTTTAACAAGGTATGTGTGGTCACAGTCAAAATGAGGGATATAACGTTAGGCGTATTTATATTGTGTTATATGTGACTAATTGATGCCCCTTATTCCATTCTCGTTAAGTTTTCTTGATTCAGCGAAAATATATATTTATTTTGTATTTATCATACAACATTTATAACGATATTTTAATACTTTATAGGTTTTCAGCGTTTGAGCACTTGATGTTAAGTAACGACTGCGTAAAATAGTCATCATCTTCTTACCCTTATCTCTATCTAAGTAGGGTCGGCAGCACATCTTTTCCTCTTCAATTATCTCCTTTCAGATGTCATCTCAATACTCATATCATTTTTCACACAGTCCATCCAAATCTTTTTTGTATTTCTCTACTCCTTATGCACAATTATGTACTTTCATCCTTAAACTATTGTAGTTACATGACTTTCATCTGTGAGAGATCCATGCCCGTACCATGCTACTTTATTACTCCTTAACTACTCAGTGACTGGCCTAAGACGGCGTCAGAAATATGAAAAACCTTAGATAAGAGGTGGGACTGGCTCTCGTGTACGTCTCCCGTATACGTGCTTGGTGACACAGTTTCAACTTGAGTGTCGTAGCTAACAGGTTAGAACATCTTTGCAATCTGCGCGCGTTATTTCAAATCACCAGTTTTATGTATTATTATGTGTATATATTAAATTATTTATTTATTAACAGGTTACAACATCTTTGCAATCTGCGCGCGTTATTTCAAATCACCAGTTTTATGTATTATTATGTGTATATATTAAATTATGATAATGAAAACTACTGGTCAGCGTTCATTGAAAATCTTACTGATACGTGACGTAATTAGTAGCCTGAAAATCCTGTATTCATTACTCAGTTTCATCAAAATCAGCCCAACCGTTTTGAAAACAACAGACACTTCAATTTCATGCAATATTAATTTTTAAATTTCCCCTCGGATTACATAATTTAGTGTTTGTAATGAAAAATCCTTTCCATTGGTTGCGTCACTCGGAACAAGACATGCTCGGAACATTGCTTGGAAGTACGAACAGTTAATCTGGTAGAGACATTTATATCAGTGGTTTGTGTAGAAAGTTGTTGATGTTTATAGTGTGTCCCGGGACATCCCGCCGTTGATTAACGGCAGCCCTGGGAACTCGTAATTAGTATCACGGTTATACTGAAGGATGTGCGGGGAATAGAGAGGAGGGGGGGGGGCTGCATCTGGTTAACGTTGCTTAAGTGTATTTTCGTGTTTCAACAAAGTAATAGGTGAATTTTGTATACACTGTATTTATTCTAATTTATTTGATCGTCAGCGCCACTTTTCAATAAGGAAATGGCACGACAAACGAATAATTAATGTTGACATTTTGTTAATTAGTGGATTTAACAGTATCGTTCATAAGATTTTACATTAAATCGAATGCCACATAATTTTGGTACAGTAAATATGACTTAATAAAAATTACATAATCAACTTACTCTGCTTTAATGCTACTTTATAAAATCATTTTTGTATAATGAATCTCTTCTGAAAGCGTCACGGCCGGTGGACGTCCCTGTCAATTAATGAAATAATGAATTTTACGATATATTCCCGACGGGCGTTTTAAACATAAAATCGGTCGAGTTGCGACGATGAATTATATTTTATTAATTTTTAACGCACCGCGGAACGATTTGACGGATTCAGTCCGCGTCGTTGAAGCGACACGACGTGGTATATTACCGGGTTCCGGATACGAGGTAGGGATGAGCTAGAGTAGCTTAAATTATTTGTTAAAATTTCATATATTTATGATAATATTTTAGGTTGAAATGAGTACTATCGATTGCACGTGTACAAAACAATCTAGCATAAGACATTTTTTTAATGTCTATTTAGAAGATATCTTCGCTTATCAATGTACTCTTAGTGATTTTGGTACAAAATCTAAGGAACTAAATATAGTTAGGTGCCGTATTCAGGATCAAAGCTGTAAGCGCATTTCATAACGGATATCTTTTTATGATAGGGAAAACCATATCTCCGCTATTTGAAATTTCACAGTCTTATGAAGATGATCAATTTTGTTTGGGAATATGTAGAAACCTTAAAACTGCGCTAAATTAATCCTAAAGGGGCAAGGTCAAGTCAATATCACTCTTAGAAGAACTCATGTTATGAATCAAATCTATCTTCTATACTATAATAAAACTGTACGAAGTCGAGATCTGTACATTAAATATTTTTTGAAAATTTTAATCAGGGTAGACTATGTTATCGATATAGAAGCCAAAAATAATCTTTTTACAATTTTTGTCTGTCTGTCTGTCTGTCTGTCTTTCTGTCTGTCTGTCTGTCTGTCTGTCTGTCTGTCTGTCTGTCTGTCCCTATGAACACGCATCACTCTGAAAGTACTGAACCGATCTTGACGAAACTTGGCATAGTGATAACTAATATTACGAGATTACATCAAATATACTTGTTCCTCCATAAAACGCAAAGGGTTCTCCAGGATAAAGGATTAAAGTCTAGAATCTAAACCCGTATTACTCTGAAAGTACTGAACCAATTTTAACGAAACTTAACAAAGTGATAACTGATATTACAAGGCTACATCCAGGATACTTTTTGTCCCATAAAACGCAAGGGGTGCTCCAGGATAACGAAAAATAAAAATTTGTAGTCAACGTAACTAGACTTTTTTGCGACACCTTAGTACAAGAGCCGGCAACGTTGGATGAACAAGAATTTTAGAATACCTGGTTCTTTAATATATCAATATATATTTTTTTTTGTATCATAGGAGGCAAATGAACAGGTGGGTCACGTGATGTTAAGTGACCACCACCGTCTATAGACACTACCAACACCAGGGGTGTCGCAAGTGAGTTGCCAATCTGTATATGGGGGAGAGGGAGGGTACAGGAAGGGAAAGGAGGAAAAGGGAAGAGAGACTGGTCTCCGGCGCTCTCACTGACCGAAGGAAACACTACAATGCAAGCAATGTTATTTCACGCCAGTTTTCTGTGAGAGGGTGGTATAAGCCCTCACGAGACAACCCATTCATGCTGAAACCAGTTACAGCTTCAGCGTGACACTACCACCTACACAAATTTCAATAAATCAATAGACAGAATTTAGGACACCTGGTAGCTGGTTAACGTTGTATTTTTAATGCGCATTTTGATTCGAATCATTTTGATTTATGAATAAGTTTAGGAACAGTTTTTTTTCAGTACCTTTTAAATGCAATTAAAAACATGAATTTGTCACAGCCAGACATATTTTTTTTAAACAATCATACGTCCGCTGATATATTTTATAATTAAAAAGAATTAATTTCAAACCATTTATTTTTTTCCATAACAAAGAACAAATTTCATTTTATTAAACATTATTGATATTAAGATTTCACCATATACAATAAACAACAATAAACGTAAATGTATGACTTAGGACTGACGCCATTTTATTAAATATATGCGTCGATAACATACGCTGCTCCAATTATCGCTATCATTATCTTGCAGCCAATACTGCACTAAACTATAGCTATAGCTAAGTTATTCTACACACATATTATTTCTATAGCAATAGATCGGTCTAAATATTGAGTAAATAGCTGAATTATTCAGAAAGATGAATTCAGCAGCCAGGTAGCTCGGACGTAGTTCGGATGAATATAATATATAAAGCTGGCTTGATTGATTCTTTCCGGTATGATCTCTGCCTATGTAGGCAATTTCGCCAATATCAAGTGTGACAAATACACGTTATGAATTTAATGCCAAATATTCAGTGTAACAACGTAGAATAATCTACAATAGAAACATATCAACATAGATAAATTACCAAAAGGTGATAGGCACTAAGTTGTGAGTGGTACAGAGATTATTTATAGAAATGTATTGGAAATATATTTAAAATTTGTTTGCGCAACAGTTTCTAACTCTTAGACAATAGTTGCAAGCAAGTGACAGTTGACGTTTCTACGCGATGTTTGACGATTCGACGCTGTGTTCATATATTTTTCTTCAATACAATGGAGTATAAAAAGGTTTTAATACAAGTGAAGATAGTTATGATAAAGTAAGTTGTAGACATTTATTTAGTTTTATGTAGGTTAGTTTTTATCTTAATTGAACGTGGTAGATGATGCTACGAACGGATTCTAGGCTAAAAAAAAATCACATATAATCTGGGTATGTTTGAGTGAGCCCGTGGATAGTTTAGATTCACAATGGGAAGCGGTAGTTGTGGCTGCAATCGGGTACCAGTTTTATTAATTTTTTTCGCGTTTAAAAATACAATTGATACCAGTGAAAACCAATTTGGTGCAGACGAAGTTGCACGGGTCAGCTAGTATATATATAAATTTATCTTCTATACAGTGAACATCCGCGATTACTGAAGCTCAAATGTAAAGTAAAGACAGACGGTCCAATTGTTTTTAAAACTTTTTTAAAGTCATTCACCAAGTGGAAGTAATAGAATAATTGCTATCAGTCTATTGAACGTTCATTTCTTACAATTTTAAAAATAGCCAATTAATTTAAGTTTCAATATGAGAAAATGAATCATAAAGAAACAAGGTAATATAAGATGTAACGATACTTGGAGAGTAATCGGTATGTCTATAGATAAACTCGCTGACAACAACATAATAACAAAGGTAAATCGCATCGGAGATTCAGTGAATTGATACACTTTGTGAAACGTACTTCTAATATTCCGTCAGTATTAGGTATTTGGCAGTACTTCTAAAACATTATTTAATACTTTCTTTTTCCAATGAATGATAATAAAAGCTACAAATATTTTTTTCTATACATACAATAAGAATTTAAAACTAACGTGTCTCCCCTTATTACATTTTTGTTACATATCAATCATTTTTAGAAATGTCTGTCTGTCTGTTTGTACGACCACACATCACTGGTAAAGTACTGCGTTCACGATAAAACCTCATCAAAAAAATCACAAAGCATATCCTTGAGTAAGATTTAGTCTTACTTTAATTAAAATTGATTCAGTATTGATTGAGTTAGTTATTGTAATTTTAATTACGAGGCAACATAAGTAGGAGAGAAAAGTAGATAAGTAAATAGAGATACTATCTCCTTAATACTTAAATACATTGGGATGATTGTATAGTCACTGTTACATTAGGTTTGACGCGGACTGAGTCGCAGGCACAGCTAGTAATTAATAATTACGCTATTATATTATTTAAATTAGTTGTGCGTTAGAAAGTTGTATTTTATCTGTTATTAAGGATTCGTTAGCTCGACGAAAGCTGTAGATATGTTACCTACATGATATTTTGACAAAACATAGCGCGATAATGCACACATACATAAAGTAGTATTGTAACGTCACATTAACTTATATACAATGTAGAAGTAAGATGGCAAATTCTCAATATCAATGGTGAAAAAGAAACAGTTATCTGTTGCGTAGATACAGGCGGTTTGACGGGACAGCCGTCAAAAATAAGCTAGCTGGAAAAGTTTCGCCAAGGCGCTGCTGTATCGCTTATGGCGTGCAGTTTTGAACATAATATTATTGACAAGCTCTATTTAAATAATACTGGTTAATCTAGAGATTATTTATCCCAACTGTATAAATACAGTTGGGATTTACTCCAGCTGCCCGCGTATCCGATGTAGCGCAAAAAAAAAAAATTTCAGCTAAGAAAATTGGCTTCAAATGTGTCTCTGTAAAAGCTTTCGTAATATTCAATTTCATCGCCATCTGTGCCACGGGATCCCTACGGTCATTATGTCGGCATAAAATTATTTCTTTATTAATTTTCTAGTATTTTAAACGTTGCAAGTTACGTGTTTTATATTTTAGAAATTTTGTTTTTTTGTTTAATCATATTAAGATTGTAAGTCATTAAATACTAGATAGATCCTGTGTAAAAAAATTTGGGTTACAAATATGCCAGAGTATTTGCAAATTTTGGAGATTTTTTTTAACCATGATGTCACCCGAACGGTTCATAGCTATAGTTAGATTCGGTAAATGACTTTCCCGCTAAGATCTATTTTATTTTAATGTTTTCATTTTTTTTTTATTTCAGGCAGTAAAAAGACAGCATCTCTTTTTTAATTCAACTTGGCAGTATACTTACCTAAAGGCTCTGTTAGTGGATAAATCATATTTCATAGCTAATTGTTGAATTTATGCCATTTATTATTTGGATCGATAACATCTTATCATTTCCTATGAGTAGAAAGCATATAAGTAGTGTACTCATATTACAAAACAAAACAAAAAAGTATCCTTCTAGGAATAACTGAGGCTGTGAATTATGCGAAATAAACCCTCGCTCCATCTCGGTGCTAAAGGCGCGCTTAAAACATGGCGACTGTATGTAGTTTGGTCACGTCCGAGTGCGGTCCCCTGTATTTAGGGCTTGTTTGGAGATAACATATTCGCGGCTGACGTCGCGTTGTCTTGTCGCGGTTTGGGTGTTTGCAATGTGGGAGGTTTCGGTTAGTCGCTTTCCGCCTTTCTTATCCTAACCCTTAGATTGTCCAAAACCATGACGATTTTATTACAAAAAGTTAAATACCTATTAAATACTTGCTTTAAAAAGGTTTCGTATTAAATGCACCGCGATCACTGAATTTGTAATAACACTCTTAGTTTAGCGTCATCGACGTTCTAGTTCATCGTAACGACCGTATTGCGCTTGCGTCAGCCTTGCGGCGCGGAGTATAGCCACAGTATAAATATGAGAGACAGTATGGAAACTACGAACAAACGGCACACTCACACAAACAGCGTTTATAGGTAGTTTCCAAACTGTCTGTCATATGTACTGTGGTATAGCGATCTGTGTACATGTGATATTGATATTTTGTAT
>JACEII010000133.1:420939-436030 GCA_014332785.1 Antheraea mylitta
TATTACGGATAGAGGTGATTTACGACCACCTCATTATATCCGTAACAAACCCTTGCGTAGAATTTGTGTGAAAATTTTGGGGCAACTTTTATATTTTTTTTAAACTAATTTTACGAAACGAAAATAATGTATAATAATTAAATAATTTAGATAAATACTTATATTGTTTCAGGTAACGTGCTGGAATTGTATAGTTGCTTTCTGAACAAATTCGAATGAGGACACGGTAAGAGAGAAAAACTTGAAATTGTTCGATCCCGTTGGTAAAGCCTTTATAACATAGAGATGCGTTTCATTCGATTGGAATAATCGGTTTCTGTTGAAACGTTTCGTGTGTAACGAAACGTGTTTAATCCCCTCTGTAGTTTATTGTTCTGGATCTGAAAACATATTCAATGATACATTATAAGACACCAATCATATCTTCATATTATTTGTTATTGCTTCTGTCGCTTCGAATAAAGATATGCTGAATAAACCTATACGTGTGACTAAAATTTGTTTAAAATTGTTGTGGCTCGTGTATTCAGGTGAATTTTCAGAACGGTTCATATTTTCTGATGATACATGTAATTATAGATATAGAACTTTTTAGAATACTAACTAGGCTGTTTTCGTTTTTTCATAAACGATTAAACAATTATTAAAAGATTTAGCTAAAGAAATAAATGAATATTGACTATAGTAAAGACAAAATCACTCATTATTTAAAATTGTTATTGTTAATAATAATGATTATTATTATATTGTATTATCCAATTCTTCCTGTTATTTTTTGGACTCTGTATTCTTATAGAGTAACGACTGTAACTAAAAAAATCGTGTATGTTTATACTTGAATGTCCATCAGAATCAATTTTATAAACTTAAAATGAATAAATAATCTTATGTAGTATTCCAAGTTATAAAAAAAATAACCTTACCAGCAGTAAAGTCGCTACAGTATAAAGCTTTTTTACCTGTGTAAAAAGATAACGTAAAAAAAAAATAATGATTCTCATTTCTCTATACTTCTCAAGATAGCTTTTATAGCCCCGGGCAGTGGCCGAGGTCGGAATAAATCGCAGGATCAATTTGAGACAGGTACTTACATGAACGTAAAGCTTTTCTTTCTCCTTGTTCCTTCATTTATTCACCATCCTATACCTACAACTTCAAGGGTTCTGAATCCTAATCTCTATAGGACAGCTAAAGAATTTTAATATAAAAAAACATATGAGCATACTAATTTACAGATGACCGATTTTGTAAATTAAACAGCTGATAATATACACAACTATATTAATTGTTAAAAGAAAGACCTTCAACTGTCGATTATGATCAACCATGCACGGGAATCGAACTTACGGCATCTTGGCTCAATAGTAGTAGTATTCACTACCACTGCGCTACGAGGTCTATTTAAAAGTTTTTTCTAAGTAAACAGTATTCTGACAACATTAAGGTAATAAGTTTATTTAGTACTAGATTAATGTCCTTATATGATACAGTTTACCTTGCAAATAATTCATGTCGGCCGGGTATATAGTCTGTGGGGGATTACGGTGGGTAAAGCGAGCAAGTAAATGGCACATTCAAAGTAAATCTAAGATTAGTAATAATCTGTGTTGTTCATGGTATTTGTGGTCGTAAAAAGACGTTTGAAATTTACACGTGACTTTATTTTTGTCTAGTTTAATATAACAAATATTATAAGCGGTATGTATAAAACAGAACGAGTTTCTTGTCGGTTCTTCTCGATGTCTTGGTTCTTTTTCCGAACCGGTGAATGTTTCGACCTTCATAAACCGCCTTCTGAAGTAAAGTATTTTTGATATTAAGACTATCGAATACGTAGTCATACACCGGAGAACACATTTACAAACACGGACAAAAGATTTTAGTCATATCGTTTTAAGATGTGCGTATATCTGAGGAGACGGAACAAATAGTCATAGATAAATATTATTTTCGTGTGACGAATCCAGTTGTGACTTGTCACAATCAACCTTTGTTTAAATAGTGTTTTATCTCCGGAATGAATAGAGAACCAAGTAAAGTTTTTCGTGTTTTAATTACGTTCTTGTGTTATTACGCCAATTGCGGTGATTATGGGCACATCCAAGCCTTTCTACATGGACAAGGTTTTTTTGCTACCAATTTTATTATAGCACAAACTGTGCCCGCGACTCCGTCCGCGTGGAATATTATGTCCATTTAATTATTTACTTTTCTCTCGTACTTAAGTCGCGTCGTTATTAATATTACAAAATAATCTAATAGATTGAACTGATTTTAATGAAACTAAGACTAAATGTTACTTGAAGATGTGCTTTATGATTTTCTTGGTAAGGTTTTATCGTGAAAGCAGTAATCTAGCAGTGATGCGTTTTCAAACAAACAAACAAATAGACAATCTGACTTTTCTAAAAATTATTGGATTGTTTTTTATTGCTAATTCCAAAACATCTGCAGCATTTTTTTTTCACAAAAATCTAGAATAATCAGACACGTTAGATTTACATTTTTATTATATGTATAGTTATTGACTTCACCAACATCTGTGCCGTTCAACCGATCATTATGTAAAGTGGAATGTTCAGGGCTATTTAAACACAAAGGATATTTACATAATATCCATATAAACCGCGTGTGAAACTGCTATTACGGCATATACTTATTTGAGATGTCGTCGTTACAGAAGTTACCCGAAAATTAAACATGGATTCGTCAATTCGCTTCTATTATGTAACAGTTATAATATAAATTTGAATAATATGAATCTGGTACAGTCGTGTTTATTTTTCTCTCTTTCAAGCTGCTGTTTGTCCTTTTAGCTGTTCCGTTTTCTTCGTTCATCTGTAAAAATACAAGAGAAATAATTTCTACCGTTTAACTGAGTGTAGTGTTAATGTACCCAATATTTAGTGTGGTTCGAGCGATCCGTCTCTCTGTCAGACACTGTTTGTCCGGCTGTCGAGCGGGAATCATCCGTCATTCCGGACATACCGGACAGGCCGGATGACAGACCATTGATGAAACTAAGAACGGTTTGCTCCGTGCAATCAGTAACACAATCTTACACTTTTCAGATGACATTTTTATTTTTTGAACTATAATTTCAAGTCCAAAAAGTCTATATTTTTTAGCTGACCCGGATATACGTTTGTTGTAGCTCAGTTATTACATATTAAATTAAAATGATGACAAAGTATCAGGTATTATACAGTAATGAGTCTGCCTAAAACATGATACAAAAAAATTACATAATAAATAGATCAACAAAACACGTTCACCATAAAATAAATTAGAGTTATATAACAAATTCATAATTAAAACGTGGTGCCATCATATCTATAAAGGTCGAACCTGCAGTTGTCTGTCAACAAACTAATTTAAAGCGCCATTTGTTCAAAACTGATGAAACTTACATTTATTAACATTATTCAACATTGACAATCATTTAATTAGCAATTTAAAAGATATTTAAGCCATTAATCGAAGTATAAATTATCCCATCTCTAAAGTTGGACCAAATTGTACAAAAACTAGAAGGCCCGTCGGACGTTAACCCGCCCTGATGTTAAAAAAATCCTTGACAAATTACATACCTAAACCTTCCTCATGTATCACTTATGATGAAAACCGCATGAAAATCCGTTCAGTATTTTTTGTGTTCATCGAGCACAGACAGACAGACAAGGCAGAAGACTTTGTTTTGTAATATGTAGTGATTGCAACTTTCATGAAGATCGGTTGAGTAGACGCTGGTTAACTTGTATCATGTAAATAACGTTATAAGTGGTGTGTTTGTATTCTATTGGATAAATAACGCAGTGCACATATTGGTGGACCCGTCACAGTGACTCAGATTGTCACGTTTCGAGATCAGCCAGTGTATGTAAATCTTGCAGGTCGGCATTACGCTGACTGCTCGCATCACTTTTAGGTTTTTCGGTGATCGCTGCTATATTTTGGTTATATTGTGAATAAAATCAGGTACAATACAGTCACCATTTTGTGTGACAATGAACGAAATTATGACAATAGTTGGGAACAACTTAAACGCATTTTTTATTTATAATTATACATTTTAATTAAATCATGTACCATAAAGCAGCAGCGCTTTTACTTGACTCGTCTAATTTAATAGTAATACCAATTATGTATTAATTTTCTACTATATACTTATGTAGTCATTTAACAAGATTTAAAATGCACTTCCAATTTCTTGTTAGGTAAAAAATACGTAGACGTAATATTGATCATTAGTATAATCAGGTTTTTATGAAGCAGTGATATCTAAAATATTACCACAAGTTAGTTCACTAATGAAATGTCCTAATTATCTGATATATATTGTCTAAACGACTGAGGCTGAGTGATGGATCGCTTTCCCGAAAAGCCGGATCTTTTTGTCTAGTTGTCGAATTGGATGACGTATGTTTTACTCATTTGCGGGTAACTGTAAGAATTGGTGAAGGATTTTCCGCTTCATGCATATATATATACGAACTAGGAACTTTATATATATAGGAGGGGTACTCCAACTTGACCTGGTTCCACCTCAATATTGGTAGACTATAACTACTATAAAGCTGCAAATATCTGTGATGCGTCTAGGCAGGTGTAGACAACTCCTGCTAAAAGAAAGTGATGAGGTTATTCTGCTGTAATTATGGATTAAAAAAAATTTGGTTGTTTATTCATAACGTTTTGTTTTAGTTACCAACTAAAATAAAATATGAGAATAGTTTTATTTCGTCATATTTTTTCGAGTTCGACTCAAAAAGCACTCTCGGTCGATCGGTGTCTTTTCAGAAAAAAAAAGAAAAAATAACTATCAACTGACGCTTCGAAAATAATCTATTATCTATATATTAATACGTGAAGCAAAAAAATTGTACCCCTTTTAACCTATTTGCCGTCAACGGGTGAACTTGAAATTTGGCATAGTTAAAGTTTATATGGCGGAGAAGTGTAGAAAGCTGTTTATTTTATATAAAATGCATTAGAAGTACATTAAACTTATTAAAATATGCACTACTCACACTACTGCTTGAATTTTATACAACATATACACACATGTAAATAAGAAAGACATTTTGACATCCGTCAATAATTACGAAGTTAAAAGAGGTTGTGTGAAGGAGGTTGCTATACTCGACTGTATGTATTTTTTAACTCTTACGTTCCAATTAACATTTTTCATCCTATATTCAACAATGATATTATAACATATGACTATTATTGAATGTTTATTATTTTTTATGGTGAACTCACTTCAAATGATGATATAATAAAAAAATGAGCCAAATAATACTTTGTATAATCAAAATAAGAATTTTGTTCATAAAAGTAATCCATGACTTAGACCTACGCGGTTACAATGGTGCAATTCAACCTCATGTAGCAACAAAAAAGAATTTATTTTCAAAAGCTAATGGTAGTATTAAGACAATCTTTGTCTTGGATTCACCATTTGATTGTATTGTGCAGCCATTACTTTTCCAAACGATGATACTGGGCATATCACTATTTCTCATAATGAACAGACTACATTTAATTCAATATCACCCAGAAATACCACCCTATGGTGTTGTATAAAATTAATTGAAAATTGTGTCATGGGTTGCAATATATTTCTTTATTTTCGTAAAGTTATGTTTGGTTAAAATTTGAGTTTTACCACGTGGTTTTTGTTTCTAATTTATAATTAATTTTCATTTTCATTTACACATACATTTTAATGATAATAAAGATCATGGCAAATGGCAAACAACTGAGTAGCCATGATGAAAACCTTTGATTATAGAAGTATACACTTTGACAAAAGAACTCTAATAAAGCTCAAACTTAAAAAAAAACAATTAACTATTGTCGAATGTCGACCACTGGGCGCCCACTAGTTATGACTTAAAAAGCAATCAGAAGTAATAGTAAATGAATCGCGATCTAATAAATGGTCGGTGAATAGCCGCCTACCGGAAATTATAGGCGGCCATGATGGCTTGTCATTAACCGTTGACGAAGCGCGCCCTTCCGGTACAGATCGCTTCAAGGGAGACTGGTTTTTATCTTACAGAATTTTCGCACAAGATGGCAATACCGCTTATCTGTTATAATGATGGGTACATAGAATTCAAGCAAATTAAACGAATTTGCACTGATTATAATGTACCGATACTTTGATTTATAAGCTTTAATGCTTATTAAGATATTTTGATAGAAAATATCATTTCCATTTGCATTAACGAGTGTCGTTTAAAAGTTCGGCAGCCTAACTGCATATTTCACAAGAACAAATATCAGAAACACCTGAATAGTAGAGTTACCTAGATTACTTTGTAAAAATGTGTTAATAAAATTATTCCACAAACGCCAAGCGATGCTCGTTCGCCCATATACTTAATATGTGTGCAATGCAAGCACTTAACTTACACTTAAAGTACTCAACGATATACTATGGTAAGTAAGTGAGTAGATTGTGTTTAAATCCATACTGAATATTACGAACCGATATTATAGATACAGGCAATTTTACTTCCAACGGCGCGATCAGCTATCTCACAAAAACCTGATCATAACCTATTCATCTATTACGAAGTACATTATAATTGAACATACTGCGTAAATTCCGTGAAGCTGTACCTCCTTAGCTCACATTATTAGGAAACGTCTAGAACGCATCACCGTAACGAGCAGGTTGTGACACCCGCTTGTCGCGGTTACGCCGTGTCGTTCCAATCTGCTCTGCTGTGTTGTTACGCATCATATTAATGACACCGATGTGTGTCGTGTTTGTGACAGTTGTATTATTATATAACCGCTGTTTCGCTGAGATATTATTGATTAGGATGATCGATATTTTGTTACAGCCAAGAATTCTGGACGCACAGTAACTAAAAGACTCAACTCAATAAAATTTCGTGGTGTTCTGTGATGGCTTTTTCAAGTTGAATTATGGAATTGGGATTAAAGTATTGTCTCCTGTTTCAGGATATCTTAACTGAATATCGACCTTAGCGGTTGAAGTGTTCAGAAATCTTAACGGTTTGTCCTTTGGTCTAGTGAACATGGCATACGTGGTATTTGTAATATATTTTGATTTGGGTATCCGAATAATACTAATGTACATATCGTTAGTCTGTCATAAAAATATGAAAATGTTATACTTTATATTGTACCTTGAAAAGGAGAATACAATCGATGATATGTTTTTGAAATATTGAATACTTAAGAAGCTTTCTGTTTATTGGTCTATTCCTCAATATCGAATCAGCACGCACACGGTCTAAATACGGCAGCAAGGCTGCGGCACCAATCAATAATGAAATCGGTCAATCTTCCATAGGCTCATTACATTACATTTTTATACGAAACCAAGGTCTATTAGGTGCCCTTGATGGAGGTGAGTGAGGAATATATCGAGATACATACGCTCACACTGCTTCTCTTTTCGTATATATGGAATGTTTACATCATTACATCATATACTATAACATAAGCGATAGATTTGGGATAAAAAATTCAGATAGCTAGTTACGTTTGTTCAATACATATGGAAGCAAATACATTCCGTTAGTAATCGTACCTATGAACTACGACCTGATATCGTATGTCGAAACGTTTATGTGGAATTCGGTCGGTTAATTGTCTTTATTTAAATTAATTCAAATACAAGTGTGCTAGAAGATTAGTTCGTTAATTAACCTATAATTTATTGGTTCTATATCCAATGAAACGCTTTACGAAATTCATTTATGGTAAAATAATACTAGATTTATCTCTAGTGTTCTTTTGCTTGAAATTACTTACCTCTATAGTGTTTTTCGAATCAAGGATTGTTTTAGTTATGATTTTTGTACAGATAAATAATCTACGCGGATTGTTTTTCTTGACTTTCTCAATTTAGTTAAAAAATCAGCGCTCAAATTTTAAAATTCTCGAACAAAGTAAATTTTATCACATAAAAATCTTTTAAAATCCGATCCCAAGCATCCTTTGATATAATTCTAATACAATTATTATAACGGAAGATGTCCAACCTAATAGAAATCTCTTCGCGAGTTATCAAAGCTTTGACGAATATTGGAGGTTTGTTCAGTGGACCGTTCTGCTATTGGTCAATCGATACGTTGGTTTATTTCGTACATATGTTTTATATATGAGAGTACGGCGGCGTTCTGTTGTTGTGTTCATATATTGATTTAGATTAGCATTTCTGAAATATTACTAATTAGCAGAACTCACTACGTTATTCTTCCTTACTTTAGTAATAAATATAGGCATATGCAAACCTAAAGCCGCGAACCATTTCTTTTTTTAACAACTACCTACGACCTTAATTAAATACAATCATTAAACCATAGCGATATAATAAAGGATTCTATATAAAAAAAATAGACTAGTACTTATTCTGTATGTATCTGACAAGCAAACTCCATTATCTTGACGCCTTGTCTTGACGTATTGTTTGGTGTAATTGATGTCAATGTATTTTTTAGAACAGTGATAAGCTCTTAAATCTATACTGAAGAAATTTATAGTTGTGTGACGTATCACGAAGGGTGTCGTCTCGTGCTCTACAAAGATAATCTTTGTATAATAAATCCTGGATTACATCGGACGAATGCCGGGGAGGCTTTGTCTCGCGCGATCTCTTACTGATTTACACGAGTTCTAAACTTTGTTCATACTTCAAGGAGTATTTATGTGGTTACGTTTATTAGGACCGTATTTTATATAATTGTTTTTTTTACTAAGCAGGTGTGCTAGCCCACTCGATGGAGTTTCAGGAGGAAATTCAGTTCTATACTTAAGTACTACCAGAAGACTATGGAGATTTTTTTAGTTAACTTGTAACTTAGAATTCATGTTAGTTGCATAATAACAACTGTAGAACTTCGGATTGATCTAGGTCTTGCATAATAAGTAAGTTGTGTATGTAGAGCGACACACAATTGACAGATAATAATTTATATCTGCATCTACATAAGAAATCAGATAAGACGCTCTGAAAATTCTAAATACTTTATGCATATAGAATTGTATGAAGATTAGTCGGATTAATTGTGCATCCACTAAAAATTCATTACCTAGGAGTCGACTGAATGCAGTCGTGCCAAAATTCGCACAAATAATGCGGCTGTTTGTTATTGTCTAACTTTATTTTATTATTCCTGATTTTATGTAAATATTTGAAAATGAGATTATGTCAAACTTTAAATAACGTCTTATGATAATTGTTACGTACTGAATTAATTTACTAAGCTATTTTTATCTAAACACAAAATGCATAAATAAGATAAATTCAATTCACTTCAGTGAATGTCAATAAAATCAAATTCTAAACAATAAAGGATAAAAAACAGGTTGCTCTGTATCCCATATGATCAGATAGGAAAGGCGAGCGTTCAAAGCGAGTACGTTGCCACTCGTAACAGCTCTTCATGTGTATCGAGTTTAGTGCCGGGGACAGATAACGTCACCGGCAAACTACTAATAACCATTTTTTTCTGTGCTTTCATATAATTTCACTAATTTAAGTGGAGATATATTATTTACTAGCAGTGTGTGAACCGATTTTAATGAAACCAAAACTAAATGTTACTAAAAAAAATATGCTTTACGATTTTGTTGGTGAGGGTTTATCGTGAACGCAGTACTTTAGTAGTGGTGCCTTTTCAAGCGAACAGACAGACAGACATTTTTAAAAATGATTGAAATGTATGTTGTTACTTATTCTTAGATGTCTGCAACAACTTTCTTCACAAAAATCTAAAATTCACAAACACGTTAGATTGACCTTCTTATTATATGTA
Source organism: Antheraea mylitta (assembly GCA_014332785.1). NCBI lineage: Eukaryota > Metazoa > Arthropoda > Insecta > Lepidoptera > Saturniidae > Antheraea > Antheraea mylitta. Next base: position 430,743 of record JACEII010000133.1, read on the forward strand.
TAGACTAGCGGGCCCGGCGGACAGTGTCCCGCCCTGATAAAAAAAAATATATATACCTAAATCTTCCCTTGTTTAGTAGTTTTTGAGTTTAGCGCGAACAAACAGATAGACAGACGTGGCAGACGTGACGGTATGTTTTATTACATCTAGCGCGGTAGGGCAAAATTATCGGTACACGTTATGCATTAAGCGTTAAATTCGTATACCTATATATAGGTATCTATTTGTGTGTATGTAGCTATATGTATAAGTGTCTGTCTGGCTCTATTAGTATACGAAAATGAATAGATGTATAGTTAAGTATTTTAATCAAGTTTTAGATGCCAATTAAAGAGAACAATGTCGCATGCGGTTTCTAGTAGGATTACATTATTTATTGGTGTCGGGTGTTGGTCGATTGTTTTTTTGTACTATAAAATTAAACAGTAAGACCTATTCTGAATATAAATGAAATGGTATAGTGTCGCTTGCATAAAATATATTTAGATATGAATATAAGCTTCATAAGAATTTTCATTTGTATCCAATCACAACGTGTACACACATGGACGTGAAGTGATTCATTGCGGCCCGCGAACCAAATGAATGTTCGTTTTGTTTCATATTAATTTTATAGTTCACGAGTTATTAATATTCGCTTTGCAGTTCTGTGAGTTTGTTTTCATTTGTCGTACCTGCTATGATAGCATATTTTATTATTCCAGATTGAGATTACAGGTGGTAATTCAACCTTCAGTTAAGAAAGGTTAAGTAAAAGGAAAAGGTTAAATATGTGTATCATTCGTTCACCATCTGTAAACATGTGTTGCCACACGTGACTTTCCAGCTCAGTCTTCGGAAATAGCAACACATTATGATTGCTTTCAGGTCTATGGTCTTTTTGAAGTGATCACTTAACATAAAACTTTAGATGCACTTTGTTACTTTTCAGTAGGAATTAATAGAGCTCTACGGCCTTACGATTATTTATACAGATCATCTGACGATATGGTCAAAATCACTACGGTTATTAATTACTAATAATGTTATAGCATTCGGAATTAAGAGAAGAACTTTTAGCATCGCAAACACTACGCCTTTAACTGTAGAACTGAAACGAATATGATTATGCTGCTTTCTTAGTGATACGCTACACAGCAAACCTCTTAATTAATTTCCACATATATATTATAAAATTTAAGCCTCCTAGCCTATTACTGATATGACCTAAACCGAATTTTGGCGAGATTTTTACTGGTAGATGGAAGATTATCTGTCTACATATCAGTGCGATATTCTATAGGCACAAAGCCATAATGACAAACTTTAAAACAAGTAACTTAAAATCCATTAAGGTGATATTGTAGTTAAGCGATGTTAAAATAACTAGTGGGCGCCCAGTGGTCGAAATTCGACCATAGTTCATTGTTTTTTTAATGTTTGAACTTTATTAACACTTTTGTCAAAGTAATCAAAGTCTTCTGTAATCAAAGGTTTTCTTCATGGCTACTTATTTATTTGCCATTTGCCATGATTTTTAATTATATAGAAAATATTAAAAAATCTTTGTGTGAATGAAAATCGAAATTAATGATAAACTTCAAACAAAAAACAGGTTACCTAAGGTGGTAAGGCTCTCAAATTCTAAGTAAATATAACTTTACGAAAATAAATAAATTTATTGCAACCCATGACATAACGACATGGCACAATTTTCAATTAATTTTACAGGACCGGGTGGTATTTGTTGGTGATATTGAATTAAATGTAGTCTGTTCATTATGAGAAATACTGATATACCCAGTATCACATTTTGGAAAAGTAATGGATACACAGTGGAATCTGTATATGTTGAGTAAAATTCGAGCAGTAGAGTGAGTTATGTATATTTGAATTATTTTTTTATTTTTATGGGAAGTTCATTTATTCATCCCTTTATTTTCACCCTTTATGGTTGAAACATTTTTTTTATTTAAAGAACATTGTCTCCAAGTGTCGGTAATTCAAATAAAATTATTGAAAACGGTTCGAAGTAGACGAAAATACGTGGACAAGAAGTGGGTGAAGATCATATAAACGATATTTCACCCCCTTAGGGGATGAATATTTCCTTCGAATTTATATGGGATAACCTCTGAGTATAACCAATTCAAATACAAAAATAATCATCAAAATCGGTTCGCGATTGATGGAGATATCGATTAAAATACATGAAAAAAATACATATAACTGAACATAGTAACCTCATCCTTTTTCGAAGTCTAACCGACTTTAAAATACATACAGTCGAGCATAGCAACCTCCTTCGCAATATCTTTTAATGTCTATTATGTCAATAATACTACTCGTTATTGACAGCTGTCAAAATGTCATTTTTATTTACATGTATACGTTGTGTAAAATTCCAGTAGTAGTGTGAGTAGTGCATATTTTAATTAATTTAATGTACTTCTAATGCATTTTATGTAAAATAAACAGCTTTCTGCACTTCTCCGCCATATAAACTTTAACTATGCCAAATTTCAAGTTCACCCGTTGAGGAGAAATAGGTTAAAAAGGGGTACAATTTTTTTGCTTCACGTATTAATATATAGATAATAACATAAGGACAATCCACAATTAATACATATAAACAGTTTATATGGAACAATAAAACGATTTTCATATAAGCATAGTCACGAGCATCAATTAGTATTTAAATTAAATACAGTCCTCCTTCCATATAGATTCAGTTTGAATGTAAAAAACTGCAATAATGTATACTTATTTATGAAAAAATAATAATAACCAGCTTAGCCAAAACTCTGGGAGCAGTAAAAATTCGAGAAATATCCATAAAGTCCATAGTGATTGCTTCGATTTAATAACACACGATTACAAATTAATGTATAACTAACAAACGCTAGAAACAGTCCAGTTTAAACTGTCTCACAAGTTTGGAACGAGATAAGCTACGAGCAGTCCACTCAGAGCTGCAGGATTACACGCTCGACGTGTAAGCCAATGGATTATGTTATTATATCCTCAGTCGGAAGACACGCGCCGAGCGGCTCGATCTCAATTAATTCTGTTCACTCATAATTGTGTATTGTTTTATTTGTACCGAATATTTCTCTATCGAAGATGTTCCAAGATCCAAACATGTTTCAAGATTTGGTATGAAGGCCTTCTGCAACCGTTGTCTGATTTAAAGCTAATATAATAAATTGTATCTCTTATCGAACGTTTTTCTAATCGCTCTTTGTATTGGGCGTGTTGGTGGGACTGATGCGCAAGACTCATAGAGATCATTGATATCTTTCCATGAAGCCACAAGGAACAGCAGTTAACGCGAATGCAATCCTGCGATACAGCGTTCAAATATCTACGTTATATCCCGACATATATTATGTATAAAAGAAAATCTATTAAGATTTCTTTTCCTTTTTTTATATCATATAGGACGCAAACGAACATGCGGGTCACCTATTGCTAAGCGATCACCCCCGTTCATAGACACTAGCAACCCCAGAGGAGTCGCTAGTGCGTTGTCGGCCTGTGTCTGGGAGAATGGAGAGAAAGGGAAAGGATAGGGGAGGGGAGGGGAGATGGGTCTAAGGTCTAAGATTATTAATATATCTAAATATATAAAAATCTAGTGCCATGATGTTTGTTCACGATGAACTCCAAAACTACTGATGCGATCTTTATGAAAGTTGTCATTTATGTATAATTTGGTCCAACTTGAGAGATACGATAATTTACATTTCGATTAATGGCCTCAATATTTTTAATTACAAATTGAATTATGGTCAAATAGCCACAACGCGTGGCCGGGTCAGCTTGTATTTTATAATAATAATAATAGAGATATATAAAAATTGATATAGTTTTATGTAAAATTGCTAACCTCCTATAATTTTCCATCGGTGAGCATGAAACTGATCACTAGGTCTGGCTGTGTTGTGTTATACTGTTATTATGTCTTATATTTTAAATTAATGAGGACAAGTTGTGGGCGATTGTTAGTTATCGGCAGTAGATATAAATCATTTAATACAGCCCGCTGATTGGATCAATACTTCAATATATTGAATAGATACTCGTATTGGTTTCAAATCGAAAAACCGTTAGGTATATTGTTTGCGATCCTTGCGTTTATACGATAAAATATATGTCGTTTTGTTTGGTTATGTAACACGAGTTCCGATCGGGTGCTCAACGTGAGCGGTTGTCCGTTTTGCTGCGCGCTTCGATTTCGATACTCGTGATTTAGTGACGTCTTTTATTACTTCGGTAGTGTTCGTCATTGTTCCAATCGGGCACACGTGCACTGCACTGCACACATGCATTCTTTTCCCAGAAATTGAGTGAGACCTTTCCATTGTATTTATTTATTGCTTTATTTAATTCTTAGTATAATTATTAAGTTAAGTAAACACTCAGTTATTTATCTATTTATTTACGTAGTTCTTTAGTAATTTCTTTATACATTTATTTACTCTTCAATTCTTTATTTAATTAATTATATATTTACTTATTTGTTTTCTATTTACACATTTTATTTACTTGTATATATATTACATATATGGATAGTCCCGTAGTTTACCGTTTGGCATGCCCCCTACCCTTCAGGCAAGGAGGTTGGTTCGTGGCGCCCACTCCTCCCTTAGGCCATTAACATGGAACACGCAGCTCATTTTAGAGATTTTCTCCTGCGACAGGGCCCAAACGCAGATATCGTTGCTAGTTTTGATAACTATGTAGCGTTATTCGGTGAAACTACGCAGTACGTGCCCCGTGTGGCAACTGCGAATTCTTACGCGACTCTCTTGTCGCAATCGCCGTCTGACGTTCGAGATAGGGGCCTCATAGAGGCCCCAATACCAAGCTCCAGCACGGAGGCCGGCTCCGAGATGGAGCTCGACGTAGTGGCGTCCGCCGAGCCGCCTGCGACCGATAACGCTCCCGCGATTCCCGCACCTTCAGCGCAAAACGTAGATAATGACGGGTATAAAACCGTCACTTACACTAGACGCCGCGGTTCGCGTTCGTCAGATTCTGACTCGGGTTCTACACCTCCCGAAAAGTTAGTTAATATAAATGGCGCCCGGATTCCAGCGCCAACTACACCGACAGTCTCTAAGTCACGCGTGGGCGGACCTAGCTCCGTCTCTGTCGCTCTTTCCCAACCTACGGGTTCCAAAATTAGGAAACCGCGCCCCTCGCTCCCTGTCACGATCCAAGACAAGTCCTAGTGGACTTCTATCTCGAATCGACTTAAGTCACGTTCAATTAATTATACGTCCGCCCTCAATACTCCGGCGGGC
>JACEII010000133.1:446030-478356 GCA_014332785.1 Antheraea mylitta
CCATCGCCAATCCAACCAAACTAAGCTAAAGTAAGCGAAATATTCATACACATAGGAATTAGTGAGATACACAGTTATACCTTTTTTTTTTCGAACTAACTACGCTATTGACCCAGCAAGGTCTTAACAGCTTCACCGGACTACTACATTTGTACCTCATAACTCGTTTATGTATTTGGTGTCAAACAACTTAGTCAAGCTAAACTACTCAGTTTGATGAGGGAAAAATAGAATCGCCTTCAATCGCATGTACCTACTCGTGCCTGTGTGCACGTGTATGAGGGAGTGATCTGTGTTATGTTGTTGCCTGGTGACTGCAATTTTTTTTTCTGAATCTGATCGCCTTTGTAGACTTGCTTCCTAGTATAGGGCAGTAAAAAACGGGCATTTAATTATCGAATGTGTAAAATTTATGCAGACTTTTCTTGAGATAGCATTGAGAAGGAGAGAGTTTCTCATATTACGTTCGCACATACCCTCCGCAATAAACCGAGGTATATTTAATTATATGGCAAACCGGAGAAGCGTTCGTGAAAGTCTTAACTGAAGTTAGCACCGCGCTGTCTGAATGCCCGTAATTATAACTTTGTACACACGTACATCACGCTGTTTTGTTTTGTACCATTTTCACTTGCTATAAATTTACGGCTCAATGTGATTGAATTCCCAGTTAATAATATATGTAAGGAACAAAGTTATGGTAACTTTTCAAATTTAATAACTTTAAGGGATTTGAGGTTATGTTGAAAACAAGAATTTTAATTATAAAAAGTATTTCAGGTATTTGGTAACGGATAATTTATGAAGAATTAACATTTAATTTCTAAATGCACTTGTTGATTTTAGACATGAAGAAATCTAAAGAGAATTGTTTATTACTTTAGTTTTACATTCTTGAAATCTGTGTATTGCTAATGAAGAAAAAAAAAAATGCAGTCATAAGGATTACCGACTAATGCGAATGTACAGACCACGTACTGTGTTCTTTTGAATTTTTAAATGCATTATAGTAAGGCACATCTTTCTATACACATTTATATTTATTTTATATACATTTTTATTCAGCTTATCAATTAATCAAAAATATAACGGACTACACAAGTTCAATACAAAATATTAATATTACATGTACATGGGCCGATATACTACTCTTAGCTAGTCTTAGTCACTAGTCAAGTTCAATACGTCACGAGCATGTCGAGGTTATCGGTGATGCGAAATGATAACTTTCCCTACCACATTTATTTTTTAATCGTTCAACAGATATATGTGTTCTAGGTTCGTGTTTTAGATATTAATGGCAAAAGAAAACATCATGTGACATTATTCGTTCGTCTCTCATATACTCTTAATCTTCTTACTTGCCCCCTAATCTGCGTTGTTAACGACATACAGAGTCAGAAGTTTTCGCATTAAACGGGAGGTAACTGAGCATCTCCCCCTGAGGGTTATCCCTCCACGACGATAACCATTATCATGTGTATCACACTTGTTTGTCTCGGATTAACGTGGTTGAAGCGATTTCGGGCACTCGCATATGTTACGCGTTTTGTGTTTTCCCCGAAATTTGAGATTATCTTGTTCATATTTATTCTGTAATGTGATTTAGACGATTGTCATTTATTTTGATGTAGATTTGATATACTCGGAGATATTCATGCCATCTAAAATCTAGCGAACTGCAATATAAAAATGTCCCGCCTAAAATGAAATGATAAGAATTCCTTGCTTCCTTGATGGAAAGCATCATAAAGTTCTCAGTCATTTTTTTATATTATTCGAGTCAAACGAACATACGGGTCACTTGATGATAAATGATCACTGCTGCCCATGGATACTTACGACACAAGAGGAATACCAGATGCGTTACCGGCCTTTAAAAGTACGTGTGTAGTGAAATACAGGCTACAATTATTTAAGTTAGGACACATTTCAAAAACTAAAGAAGGAAACTCTTATAGCTGGAGAGGTGTTAAAATGTGGGAGAAGAGAAAAAACGAGAGGATCATCATTTGAAATAATTCTTTGTTTGAATAGTATCTAAACCTATAATAGTTAATTACTCTTTCAATAATCGACTGGACGTTATGTAATGCAGGGTCTTATAACAGTGTAATTATATTTGTTGTCTGTTCCGTGTTAAATAGAGCCTAAAGATACCCTATATCTCAATACAGTTTTATTTCACCAAACCGCCTGCTTTTGACAATTTTAATTCAACCTACTCGAAAAAGCAAAGAATTGCTTAGAAAAAAAACAGCAACAAGCATCAATCTTTCTTATCGTGGTTGTTTTGACTGTAGGCGTGTGTAACTAGCTAGCTGTACGCGCTGTTTTATAAAACGGTACAAGCTACTGAACAATTTGTCAGATAATTGGGAACAGATTTTTACGCCCACTTACCACCTACGCGCAACTTCAATCGCAATTATTTTAAATAAAATACAGATCTGGAATTTGATAACAATTTACGCGAAAGATTGTTTATCTTAATTACTATTGTAAATACGAAGGTTAATTTGTTTGTTACGTTTTCACGCCGAAAATACTGAAATGATCATGATCAAATTGCATTTGCTTAGGGTTACAGGAAGAACATAGAGGTAGATATGTATCCAGAAAAAATATTATGTACTGATTCTGAAGAATCTAATCAAATCTACACTAACGCGAGTGAAGCCGTGAACATATACTAGTTGTTTTTAAACTAAAGCATAACATAATAATATTGATAAAGTCGATATACCGGAAATTGAATATGATATAATGAATACGGATATGAATTAGCTGATTTCACACGTCAACTATAGTCTGACCGCAACCGCTGTATCGCGCCTGAGGTACGCGAGCGGCGAGAAGGGGGGGGGGGGGGCGACCGGAGCGTCTGTGTCAGACGGACATGAGATAAAAATCTAAAGACGTGTCGTGCGTTATGCCTTAAGATGTTATATTTCTAAGAATTAAAGGCTCATTTCATTTGTACAGTATTTGTACTTACTATCTAAAAATCATACGGGACAGAAACATTTGATATCGCGAGATCTGTCTGACACTACGAATCTTATATAAATTCATGCTTTTTCTTCCCCACTCCCCACCTTCCCGCGCATACCTATTACGAGGGACAGCGGTTACGTTCAGACTTTCTTAAAAAAAATTACACATTAAGTACACAGAAAAGGTCATTACCTATAGAGAGACAACAAGAAATGTGCTGTCCCGAATACTACAAAATAGACTGAATGTCGTATACGTACTACTATACAGAGAGACATATAAAGTATTGATTGTATTTCTATCTTTTGAATTCAAAATTTCTTTAGGCGCGTTGAGCGATTTTAGGTAAGCGAAGAACTTGAGTTCTCGTCGTCACCGATGTCCTGGACATGCACGTCACGTATTGTGCTTGCGACAGTTATATTTTGCAGATCATCATATGTTGGAATGATTAGATTAGACAATTAGACTTTATACAAATATATGTAATTATTGGTTCGAGTGCCAATACATGTAAAAACCAGACTACTGTTAATCATTTCATTCAATATACAGATTATGACATTTAAATAATTCACTCTATAATAGATTTAAAAATTCAAAAGAAAAGTTGTTCTATTATTTTGAGTTTTCACTATTGCCGGCAGTTCTTATGACTGCCCCGATTTTTTTTATTAAATACCTCGCGGTATTTTTCGTCGAGAGACAATCTCTGGAATAATTAAATTTTGGCAAGCTGTTTCGCTGTACTCGTGATGCAGTTTACAATATCTGGCAATAACTCACGTCAGTTTTAAACTTGCCTTCGGAATTTATAAAGTTATGAGGGCTACGTCGTGTGCATGAAAAAGTTGTGCAACTAGCACCCACAACTTTGGTTAACTTGTCGAACTTTCGTTTGCTTTGACTGGAACTTAGAACTTAGGGTGTATACATATTTTTTATATAATATAATTTGAATTTGTGGCTTTAGATATGCCACAACCTATAAAGCGAGTTTTTGAATGTCGGTGATCCTTAGAATCTCCTTATTGATATAAATAAAATTGAATCAATGTGTTGTAACATTTTAATATAAGCTAAATCCAATTTTAGCTGTTCCTAATATTCTACGTTATTTGTCAAGAACTTCAAATACATGTAAATATGAAGATGATAGAAAAATATCTCAAAACCTTATGAATGGCAAAATTTCAACTTAGTTCTCAGTGTACGAAAACTGAAAATCTTAAAAAATATATAAAAATATGTTATATGAACATTTAAAATTGTATTTAGCTCATTTTGAAACGCAACAACTCAAATGGTATAAATTAGAAAAAAATAAAGATAGATTCATTAGACATTATCTAAATAATTTATTGAGGCTAATTTTCTTTGTATTTTCATACTTTTGATATTTGTCAGTGAGTCCATTAGATGAGATTATACACATTAATATGTAAATATAACATCGTAGGAGTTTGTGAATAATTATAGAAAAAAAAAACTAATCTAACTCTTCTCCGGCAAAGGTTAATTTAAGACTTTTAATTAATTTAAATAACTACCTTTCTCGAGAAAATTAATATAGTTGAGAAAGAATCATTTTTTTCTACAGAGCAAGACGTTTAAAATAATATTTAAGTAGTTTGTATTACAGCTTGTGTTTTAGAGACACTTTAATCATCCAAATGGTGGGGAAGCGATGTTGTGTCGCGAGACTCGAGAGAGCCAGCATAGCGTCGCCTTCTACTAACAGAATTAATTAAATTCACTTGAATAAAATGATATTGTACGTGTTATTAATATTACTATGCATTTCTTTGACATAAATTAAACTGTAGTATCATAATTTAAAGTAACCTAATCATTATAACATTATTATACGAATTGTCGGTATTCAAGATAGGGTTTTAGTTTGTCATTAAGAGATGGCGCCACAGTACTATTAGCTCGCGCTTTCATATGGTAGCTGTCTTTTAATGACATACGGCTGTCGATCGGACATAGTTAATCTCCGGCGAAGCTGTTAAGACCTTGCTAGGTCAACAGCATAGTCAGTTCGAGAAAAAAAAGACATATTCAATTAGCCAGATGTCCCCAAATAAACAATTGTCCTCTTGTCTGTTCATTGTCTAAGTCGTTCTCTTTGTCATTTTGGTCGTGTTGGTCGAAAAAGTTGGTCAACAAAATTTCCGTAAAAAGTGGGTGTTGACGCTGGTTGTAATTGCGATGAAAAGGTTTAATAATCCGGCGGGATGCTTTTCTGGTGAACGCTAAGAATGCACAACGGTCGGTTGGATATGGGAAAAAGACAGGATTCACCTTTGGGCTGTTGTCACGGTCGTAGGAGGCCTCCTCTTCATTCAGTTGATTGTTCTTTGCAGCAACGCCTATTTTTATAGATGAAGTTTACATTTATAATAATAACAAGAATATACTCAATTATAAATTACACTTTCTTGAGTATCTAATAATCCCTCGTGCACTAATTGAAGGGATACATACATACATACACGTATGAAAAGGGGAGTATAAAGATTGCTCATCATGTGTTATGCTCGATAGTATGTGAATGAAAGCATTGATTTTGGCAAAGTGAATCATATAAGTAAGTGATATAAGAAGTTTGGTGAGGTCAGGTCGTAATACTATGCTGCAGCTAGCTACTATCGGATGTCAGAGAAACGTTTCAAATAACGCGGTCGTTATCTGTATGATATTCACTTCCATTGAGAATATTCTTGTTTTATATATTTCCTGGTGTTTATGGTATTAATACAATTGTGATTACATGTGGCACAGATCCAGAATAGACAACATTATTAATGAGTGTATTAGACGAAGTTTTAAAGTAGCATCGGTGACAAACAAATTGAGGTGTAATAGGTTAGCATGATACGGGCATGTCTTGAGGAGATATTAAATTCATGTAACTAGACAAGTTTTGTGTATGGAATTGGACGGATATAGAAGTAGAGGAAGACTGAAAAAAGTGTGAATACGGACAGGGAAGAGTGGAAAAGTAAAAGATGTTGTGCCGATCCTACGTAGGTGGTATAAAGGTAAGATGATGTAATTTGAATAAAATTGTATGCTAATATTTACAAACACAACATTGAGATACTTGGTACTAGTTACTAGTTAGTTACATAGTTCGTCTTGTAATGACAAGAACGTTTATACATATACTAAAACTTCCTTATGAAATACTTTATCTACTGGTGAAAATCGCACGAAAATCCGTTCAGTAGTTTTGGAGTTTAACTCGACAGACAGACAGGCTGAAAGACCCAGTAGGTGTAATATTCATACTGTCTGTGGCAGTATCCGTATTGTAGTATTGGTAATATCCGTAATACCAATAGTAATAATCAGTACCATTTAGTAGCTTGTTATACTATGAGATAAATCTTTCCACATAAAAACGGCTAAAGATGAAAAAGAACAAAATAATTTCTCTATGTACACAAAACGTAAACATGTTGAGTTTGTGCAAGGTGGTGGGTCAACGGAAGGTAGCGGCTTCATGAATACGAAGAATGGACATACAAAGTTTCTAGATTAACGCAATAATAGTACGAGCTTGTACGCTAAATGTGCTCGTTAAAGCCTGGCATCACGCCAAATGTACGAATAGGTACCGCTCGTGAGGTTCCAACTTATTATTTAGTGATACTACAAAAAAACAGTATCGTCATATAAACACTAATTACCATTAAAATCATATTGTGGGTTTCTAAGTAAAGTCGTGGCATATTTGATACGCCTGCTTAAATATATTTGTTAGAGTTATTTCAAGGTGACCCTTTGTCAAAACTAAAAACAAATTCAGGTTTAATTTCTCTGTTTAACCGTACTACAATGATAACCGTAAACAAAACATTAACCGCATTATTTGCAAAAAGTCCTTGAAATGCAAAGAGCGACGCGACGCGTCAACGGCGGTTTGACGCTAGGCTTTCCTTTTTAGCCTTTAAATAATTTAACTCCCGGTGTTCTGTTATTTATACGGGAATTTTCACGTTAAATATGTTAGTAGGGTTGACAAGCTGTTCAAATATTAAATGTGTTGGTAGATATTAGTGAATGAGAATTTTTAAATTTCAATTTCATAACCATTTTAATAGCATAAAGATTATGGTTAGAAATAAAATGAGGGCCGTTCAAGAATTACGTAAGCAGAATTTGTGTAATATCTGACCGCCCTCTCCCACCTGGTCAACAAAAGTAACTAAAGCTCTTAGACCTCCACCCCACGATTACATAAACACTTATATAAGTCTTTTAAAATCTGTTCTGGTTAAATAAATAAATAATTCTGACATAAGCATCACCCAGGCCCCCTCAACCCCTAAACATGTCATCACAAATAAGCAAATCAAGGTTCTCCCACCCCCATCAGTGCTTACGTCATACTTCAATGGCCCCTCCAGTTTTATCTCAACAATGAAACCAATTAGTCATTCGATTCATTGAATTACACTGTTACAACAGGGTGATCTGGTTAAAATAATTGGCACTATCTCTACCGAATCCATTAGATATGTAATACGATGAATTATTACAATATTGATAGCGTGATCAATAGATCACGCTATCAATAATTCATGTTACGACACCCCTAGCTGTTGTTATTCAAATTCGGTCCCACTGGAGTGCCGTAATCTAGGCTTTATAACAGCTCCCTGCAGACGCCAGATTGATGGTGTCGCAACGAATTCCACTACGAAAGGCTTTTTATGGAGTAATAGATATAAATTACGGTTTCAATGTGAAATATTGATGTTTGACGTATTGATTGATGTGGAGAGTGGTAGCGAGTCGTTTGCCAAGTTTCAAGTTTAGCGATACCCAGGGAGACTTATGAGGCAGAGTTCAATAGCTTTGATATTTCATTGTGTACTAGCTGTGCCCGCGATTTTGTCCGCGAGGAACTTTATGTATAAACAGTGATTAATAATACCATCTTAATGTAATTAGTTCATTTACTTTTCTCTTGTAACTTACTCGTGTCCTCATTCAAATTACAATAACTTTTGATAGAGTAAACCGATTTTAATGCAACCAAGACTGGAAGTCATTCATGGATATGATTTTGGTGCAAAGATTTTATCATGAACGCAGTTCGTTAGCATTAATGTGTGTTGAATCTAATAGACAGATATACAAACATGTCGAAAAAATATTGAGATCTATTTTATTAATTATTCCTAGACACGTGTAAATTTTTTCTACAAAAATAAAAAAAAATTACAGGCACGTATAGATGATAGTTTGACGTTGTATTGTTCGCAGTGCGGTAAAAAATCACTGAATCAATAAGGCATATTGTTAAAGCGGTAAGTGAACTCGTTATAAAGTCGAATCGCACGCTAGGAGTTGGCGTGACCACGGTCGTGCGCTGACATGCGACCATTCGCTAAAATAATTATATTTTTTGAACTTTACTTCTATATAACTTTACCTGCGACTTCGTCCGCAATGTCCGAATGTAAAAAAATAGTGAATAATAAAATCATCTGAATGTATTTAGCTCTTTCTTTTTCTCTCGTACATAGTTGCGTTGTCATTAAAATTACCTAGCAAAAACAACGTATTACTGTAAAATAAAGATGCGCTACTATAAAAATAAAGATGTTTTTATAAAAATGATTTATCAGCGAAAGTATTGTATTATACCATGTGTTTTCATTTGCATCCCACTTATTTATAAAATATATAAAATTGCCCTCCTTGAAGTCCAGGATTGGATTCCTCTCTATCCCGAATAACGTATACATAATATAGTGTCTATTATACTTTACTATACTTGTATAAATTAATAATCGACAAGATTGCAGGCAGCCTTATTTGTAACAAGTAAAGCTTTACATTATTCATGTGAATCGTCTCTTTGAGCATATGTAAATGCTCACACGACGGAATAACATAACGTTCAACCGGAGATCGTTTGTTCTGCTACACCGAGCCTGTCTAGAGGTTAGATTTATGCTGTTATGAAATATAATATAAAATAAAAAAAAAACATATTGTTAACACTAATAGTATACTATAGTCAAAATGAATTCAATCCTCTCTATTCCATCTTAGTGTCACCAGACGCCGTGATGAATCAATGTACTTTTCTTAAGCAGGAAGCACTTCCTTCTTCATGATGTGAAGTGCTTATAAGTGAAACTTGTGCCATTTTTACGTAGTAAAAACGTACCATTTATTGAATGTTCAATAACTTTGTGTTTGAAGCGATGATGGGTTAGTTTATAGCGTGTTCGGGCGTAGCGTCTATGGTTGTACGTTCGAATAATAGCAACTGAGTTGGAGGTTTCGGTGAAAGAACTCATCGTGATAAAGCCTTATGAGCTACTCAATGTGATCCCTTCCTCTCCTTTTCATAACCGTACCACGCGCGCTGGTTTTCGGAGCCACAGTTTTACGGTAAATCCTATCTAGGCACGAACTAAAAAGTTCGCTACGTTTTATCTTTGCCGTACCGTGAAGCTGTGGAATAATCTCCCGGCCAGTGTGTTTCCCTCCATCCTATGACATGGGTTCCTTCAAGCGCAACCTGAAGAGACACTTACGCAGGCCGGCATGACAGCGGTGACCGGCGACGGATAGTATGTCTCTCGGTGGTCGCTACTGTTTTTGGATTGTACTGTGCTTACCACCAGGCATAGTAGTCACTTTGCCGTGCTACAATAAAAAAAAACCATAGCATTGCGTTAGGACTATTTCCAATCCCCCTAACTGACTACTGTCCTCGAGTTCAGAATCTGTCACCAAGCATCAATTGGTGTGTTTCAGTAGCTGCAATTGAGAACCAGCCCCCTCTAGGTCTAGCATGTTTACTATTCTACACTACTCAGTCATTTAACATCAAAAAAACTCGAAGCGGTCATAAAGATTGTCGACAGAAATGAAAATTCAAAACAATTATAGCGTGAATTATTTAAATTTTATAATGGAAATTATTATCGTTAGCCGCTCCTTCACATCTATTGGCACTCCGAATAATAATTATACACTTTTTATACAGTTTATTAATTAATCAAAATTGAAACGTATAGTGGGCTGCATAATCTCAATACGAAATATTATTATTGGATGTACACGGGCTCTTATACTACGCGTGAGTAGTCTGACGCGTTAGCCACGCAAGCGCATCACGGTCATTCATGCTTACTAGCATGTCATTACTCGTAATTATAAATATATTTCCTGTCAAAAAAAAACCGTTCAACGCGCCTAAAAAGTTGTCACTTCAAAAATGTGGAACTGCAAAAAATTTAAGAGTGTACCTCTTTTATTTTCTAAAACGTTTTGAACCTCACTCCAGTACCAGTAGTACTGTTTGCATACCCCAACATACTTGAATATATTTCTTCTTGTTACTTATTTCAGTAACTATACAATACAGGTATATTCTAACCAGAACTATTGATCCTAGTAATATCATTCAAAGTACACTTACTTGTGTCGATACATATCAAAATTAGTAAAATCCAATTTTAATAGTTCACATAACATTTAAAACATTAAAAATTTAAAGATCTTGAAAAATAACATAAAACTTAGGAACGGCTAATATTGGATTTAGCTCATTTTGATATGTAACAACTCATCCTTACACATAAAAACTATGGCACGTTTGTCTGTCTGTCAGTAAAACTCAATAGTTTTTGAGTAAAGTGAACCGTTTTTCATGCGGTTTTCAGCAGTAGATAAAGTGATTCACGAGGAAGGTTTTTTTATTATCAGGATGGGATAACGTCCGCCGTACTCGCTAGTTTATATACAAATAAGCGTCAATCTACAATTATCAGTAACATCTAAAAGGCATTTCACGGATGCGTAAAAAGGTGCGATCGGCTATTTTTATGATTTTATGTGCAAACCGTAAAATGTCACGAGTTGTTCCGCAAAACGAATTGCGTCCGGGAACACATCTGTACCGGCCTTAACGAGCTCTCCGCTCGCGAAACCTCACAAATCCCGTACCCGACGGGATTGGCACTGATCCAGTTGAGACCCGTCCTCTACAGTGCTTGCGTAAACACTATATCAAATATGCGTTCCAGAGTTTTATTACAAGTAAGCAAACCGTGTACATTTTCTAAAAACAATATCTTGGATATCTTCCGATTCGCTTGCATTAAATAATCTTTTGTTTAATGCATACATAACATATTGTGCTTATAATATTTACCTTGCCTAATGTTCTGCTTACTCATAGCAGAATCAAGATCGAAGAAAATCTAGTAGGCTTTGTTGACAATCAATGTTAATCAATGAGACGTATGATGAACTGCTAAATATCAATATTACCTATATGTACAAAGGCCCCTGTGCTACAAAAGATTTTATTTATTATTCCATTTTGTCATCATTTTTCATCATTACAATACAGTTATTAACAACAGGTACTGAACTGTTCTACCTTCGTTTATTTATGCTTAGATTTTATTCACATAACAATGACCTTACTTCTAAACAGCCATTTACATAAAATTATTTAAGATCTAATTTTCGACCGTATAATAACCGGTTTAGCGAAAAAGTTGTGAAGAAATGAATTAGAGTTAGATATTCGGGAGAAGAAATTTAATAATTTAACGAAACTGCCTTAAACTTGAATAGCTTGTAAAAGTAACAAGAGGCCTGTCCGTGAACGAGAGCGTCTCCGTAAAATTTCGAGCTATTAATGTAGGCGGTCCTACCGTGCGCTTACAGTTTTAAAATTGGTTATTTTAACTCCTTTAACTGGAACTGGAACGACTACTCAGCTAACTTGCATATGACAACTTTTGCACGTTAGGGAATTGTCATCTCTATCGTTGAATAGCTGGTACTTCTTCTGTTTTCTTTATTATCTAACAATATCATACCTTTTTTTTTCGAAATGGCTACGCTATTGACCCAGCAAGGTCTTAACAGCTTCACCGGACTACTGTCAATATCATACCACTTTCTTACTTCTCCACGACAAGAAAACACATCTATAGTTTATAAAAATTGTATGTAAAGTTTCTTAGAATTTTATAACTAGTATTTTTACAAGTAGTTTTAATATTACAATATAAAATTGTGATTAAGATGTAATATTTATTTCCAGACGTTCCTTATTTGGAGCTGGCCGAGCCCGAGGAAGGTTACCATGGACTGATCCGGGAGAACGAAACCCTGGTCGAGGTGACGCCACCGATCAGAGCGCGCGGACCTCTCTGTTCCTTCCTCATATTGAATAACAAGCACCATGGAGAGGCTCCTTTCGAGGTAACTTCTATTTAATATTGGTTAAAATGGATAGCCTGATGCTCAAAAAGCGGCTCTCGATAGCGGGATAAAATTAAAATCAAAAATACTTGACTAAATTAAGGCCATGCGAAGGCGCGTTCATGAATGTCAAAGTTACCACGGATTCGAAAAATAACCCAGTTATAGAGAAGAACATGCAAGAAACTTGATCTAGTTTATCATTTCATGATACGTGTCATAAATAGTTACATTCGTTTTTAGGTACATATTGATCCACCCTATAATTAAATCCGCTTGACATGGTGCCTTGAACTTACTATTCGGCAAATCGGAAATGTGCTTTGGGACTTTGTTATAAAACCTAACACTATTACCTAAAAATTTGTTTTCGGTATTGATTAGCGTGAAACGTGCGATGACCAATTTATTGCTGTTTCTAGTATTTAACTTATTTTCATCTTTTACTAAATCCAGCTTATTAAAGTTTTTGCGAACATAGATGAAATTATCAAGTATATTGGCAGGATTGAAGCTGAAATGCGTAAAAATAAAAGAGAATTAGTGTTAGGGAATTATTACGATATGCGTAGAGTTCGCAACCCAGTCGGGTACAGATTACTACCAGCTTGCTTGTTAATAGATATATACGAGTTGATACTAGAACGCAATATACCTAGACGTGATACTGAAGCGTTTCGTTACACATGGTGACACCAATACCACGTTCTCTATCAAAGGAATTGTAATAAACACAGCCAATTCTATGAATGCAACAAAAGTATGTGAGGTAGGTCTAGGGATGTTAAAAAATAACCGATTTTTAATAATCGATTATATAAACTACGCATTTAAATCGATTTAATATCGATTTAATCGAAAACATCTATGCGACGGATGAAAAAAAACTCAAAATAAGTTCATTATTATTTACAATTGAAAAGTGAGCATAGTGAGATAATATAGTTGTAAACAATTAAAATGTTTTCTATCCGCAAAACACCTAAAAGCGGCTGGCGAAAGTATTTTATAACGAAAAAGAATAATACCACAGTAATATGCATGTCCTGTTCGATAGAATGAAAAATTTTATAGTGAAACTACAAATTTAAAAAGAACAGAATGAAAACATCCCACTGCCTTACAAGTAACATGAGTTACTATATCTTATAATGATTGTTGTGGTTCTTATGACAGCCAAATACCGCTCTCTGTAAAAATAAAAATTTCAATAAAACTAAAAAGGTCTGTCATGCGAGTACAATGTACTTCAACATGTTCACTAAAAATGTCTTATGGTAAATTCGACATCGATAAGTTTACAAAACTATAAATTCTTTTGAAACTATTCAATAAACAAATTCTTCAATTTTAATTTTGTCAATCACTTCACAATTAATATGAAAATTTAAAAGAGAACTTCATTGTTTTGAATTTTAAAGTTAGAATTAATAATTTTGTCATTTTGTTAGGATGTTTATCATTTCATTTTTATTACGATATAATGTTTAATAGAACTGAAAATTACAATGGTATTTAGTTTCTATACCTTGTACTTCTGTTCTGTACCTTTTCTTTACCTTGAAAGTTTAAAGGAACATTCACTTTTATTTTGTTTTGTACTCTCTTAATTTGATAAATTGTTATTTTGAATCTTTAGGTTTATTATAGGAATATAGAAAGCATGTCTATTTTTAAATATTATAAAAATCGATTATTTATTTTCAATAAAATCGATTTTTTCCATTAACTTCACATCCCTAGGTAGGTCCCATGATATAATTTATATTGCGTTACTGTCTTTTACTTTTTAACTGACTTTAATTCTTCTCTATCATTCTTGGTTCTCAATTCCGTTCTTGTTTAATCTCGTAACTTAGTAATTTATTAACAGATCTGGAAATATCTTTTTTTATTGGAAAACGAATATTTTAAACGAGTGCCATTTTAGTTCTAATGATTTAGGTCTCGAATTTGGAAGATACACCAGAGAACTCAAAATCGAATAGATAATGTGTATAGTTGAGACATTAATAAATTTATGAAAATCTAAAATTAGGTAGGTATCTATACTTAGTTAAGGTTCAAAGACATTGTAGAGCGTTTTTGTGAGTAAATATTTCTGGAGTCGGTTTTATTTTTTGTTAAAATTTTCTTACCTATACCAATATTATAAAGAGGTAAAGTTTATGACGTTGTGAGTTTATGAGTTTGTGACATTTAGGGTTACCAGGAACTACTGGTCTGATTTGAAAAATTCTTTTAGTGTTATATAGCACATTCATCGAATATGGCTCATTTATCGAGGAAGGTTGTAGGCAATATATATCATCACACTAAGACCGATAGGAGCGGAGCACTAGTAAAAAATGTTTCAAAATCGGGATTATTTTTCCTCTTGAGAGCTTCCGCTGCGTGTTAGCATTAGCTCAAAGTAACTATTCTACGCGGGCGAAGTCGCGGACAGAGGCTAGTCATAGAATAATCTTTTACAGTGAATATCGCTTTTCTGCTATTATGCATTTAAATTCTTGAATATTATATTAATATTATTATATTATTAATAATTAGTCGTGTTGACTGGAAAGTGTAACAACTACGAAAATAGAACCAAACATATTTCATGTTATTTTAACGTCCATACACTAAGAACTTTTAATATATGATTAAAGTCACAATAAAGAAAGCCAGAAATTGTAGTTCAGTACAATAATACAAACAGTAAATTGCGGTAAAAAGTAACAGCATTAGTAAAAGGCGCTTGTCCACATTTGTACATCTTTGTCATTCCAATTAAAACTTGAAATTAGCGTGTCCGAGTTACTTTGATTGTATATATAGATGTAGTTTATGTTCTGTGTGTATGTATATATGTGTATGTATATATATATATATATGTATGTATGTATAATCACACAGTCCCATAGTTCGTAAAGCATGACGGTAATATGTATCCACACTGCCATTCACTGCTGTTCGCGACAACTTATAGTGGTTGTATTAAGTATGGTTGTTGTTCATAGTGTTAAGTAAATTTGTTATTATAGTTCATAGAATACTTCCCTGGAAATAAATAGATACTTGTAACAGTGTTTTATTTACAATATATAGAATATCATGTAGGGTTTATGATATTATATAGTTACAAATAGTTATACAATTATATGTAGTATAGTTATAGATAAATATATTAATGTTTAGAAATAGTATTAAGTTGTTACTTATAAGTACATTTGTAATATCTTATTAATAGTTAGTATAGTTAGTTGGGACGCGCCTGAACCCTGCGCACGCAACTAAGCGCTCTGATTGGTGGAATAGCGCCGACGTGTTTAAGCGGTTCTTTGTTTCTAAAACGTGGCTCACAGATGCCATAAAAATGGGCGTGGGCGGTATGAACATTCTCCAACCGCCCGATACGCTCAGGTGTGCCACAAGGCTCAATACTCGCGCCTACCCTCTTCATCCTGTTCATCAGCGACCTACCTAAGCTCCCGGGAGTTGAGGTAGGTTGTTATGCTGATGATAGAGTCATCTACGCTTCAGGCTGGCGGCCGGATCACCTCAAGAATCGCATCGAAGAAGCCGTTAGCACACTCGGTGATTGGTTTCTTCGATGGCGTATACTATTAACTAATATACTATTAACCCCGAAAAGAGTGCCGCGATACTCTTCGACCCTAGGACTCGTAATAATAAATTAAAGCCCATAAGGCTATACAAAACTGAGATACCTTGGACCACCGACGTCAAGTATCTCGGCGTCATATTAGACAGACATGTAACATTCGATGCTCATATCAAGAGAGTGCGAGACAAAGCCGCTATGGTTTTGGGTCGCCTCCATTATTTACTTTGTCAGAAGAGCAAATTGTCCCTCAGACATAAGCTCACATTATACAAAACTTGTATCCGCCCGATAATGACGTATAGTTGTCCGGTTTTTGCTCACGCGAATAACCTTGAAAAGCTTCAGATTCTGCAGACCCGGGTTCTGCGTAAAATCACCGGTGCTCCTTGGTTCGTCCGGAAGGCGGATCTCCACAGGGACCTGGGGATCCCGTCCATCTGGACGTATCTAAAATCACTTAAGAGTAGTTATTTCGAGCGAGCCGCGAATCATCCCAGTCCGTTAGTGGTATCCGCCGCAAACTACGAACCCGTACCCAACGCTGGGCGATATAAAAGACGTCCGCGACACATTTTTACCGACCCACCCGATGATATCACGTCAGCGAACGATCAGTAGCAGCCTGTCCCTCGAAACAGAGCGTGCTCACGCCCACGCCCGCGTAACCACAGATCGCGCCGCCGCGGTCTGGGGGTTAACTTCGCTCCCGCACACCCGATTAGGCCTCCCACGGTAGCGGCTCAAGCCTAGGTTCGATGCCTCGGTAGGGAGCCCTTGAGTGCGTTGCTTGCGCGATACGGTGACACACCAATACATCACTGCTACAACACTACACGATCACCCCCACACACGTGCACGCCTACACGCTACACATTTTGGTGGAAGGGTTTACTTTTTTTCCTTTATCGAACTGAAAAAAACCTCAATTTTTCGATAAAAATATATGGAGGAGTTGTCGAGGCGTATGTGCTCGGTACACATATAGGTACGTCTCGACAGCTCAAACATATATGAATAGTTAGCTAGGTTTGCTAAGATACGTCGCGGTTTTGCATGCAACGGGCAACAGCCAAGCCGAGGTGTTCCGTGCACCCTTGAGCTGGTTGCCAATATAAAATCGGCTGAGTGCCTTAGGCACTCGCCTTAGTAGTCCGGTGAAGCTGTAAAGGCCAAAAAATAAAGGCAATAGCGTAGTCATTTCGAGAAAAAAAAATGAACATTCTATTTTAGAACGAGTCGCCATAGAGACATATAGTTTACGTCAACATAGGAGCGCCCTTCGCTTCGCTGCTCACTAGTTATAGTCTTTTATTGCGAGAAACCTTAAAAGTCGTTTCTTCGAGATTCAACTTCGGAACCAGTTTCATCGTCATAGTTGAAAGTCATTCGGAGGTGGCTTTCAACTACGAACAACAAAACTTCGCGGCAATACACGCAGATATGGAAGTAGCATTATACAATATCCAATATTGAAAGGTTATCAGAATCTAATGTTATTGCATCGATTATTCTTGGGAAGGATTTATGGATTGAAATGAATGCGTAAAAGAATATTGAAAATTTTGAAACAATATAATATGTAGGATAATTTTAATTTTGTCTTCAAAACGATACGCATTATAAATATTGTATCTAGCTTGTACTACATATAGTACGATATTATACTTTATTAAATAAATTTCGTTTACCGTGAACCGATTTGTTTCTGTATAGATTGTACCCAATTGTGTTTCATTTTATTCCGAATAGAGCACCCGATTCTTATTGGAACTCGTATACGTGGTACAGTCGCAATCGTTTTTCACTTTATTTATTGAAGTATTACCTCAGTTTTTTATGGAAGTGTATCTCAACTAAAAGTATACGTAATTATGATCTTAATTTTAATCTTAATTATTATCACTTTTTATTCTTTCATTGCTTTTAAACACAATAAAATGTCTTAACACACAGCGTCGTATATTAAACTCCCATGGTTGTACAACGTGTGTGGTTAAATTTACAATTATATTTAAGAATGACAAGATTCTCTGTTTAATCTACACTATCTATACTTATATTATAAAGCTAAAGGGTTTATATGCTTGAACGCTCTAATCTCAGCAACTACTGACCTGATTTGAATAATTATTTCAGTGTTAGATAGCGAGAAAGGCTATATAATACATCACGCTAAGACCAGTAGGAGGGGAGCACAAAAAAAGAATGTTTCAAAATCGTTTTTTTTTTTTCTTTTTAGGTTTAACTTCCGCTGTGTGTTAGCTTTAATCCAAATTAACTATTCCTCGCGGACGGAATGACTGGCAGAAGCTAATTGTATATGATGTAATTCTAATAAATAAAAATCAAAGATCTAATTATGATTTTTGTACGTTTATTGATGTGGTATTTGTAGTTATATTACAGAGAAAAATATAACAAACATGATGATTTCCAGTTCGAAAAAAGCGTAGCTATTTTTGAATATCACTGTACGTGTCCAGACGAGCCGGTTCAGTGAATTGTCAGGTAATCGATGGTCTGAATCACGTCGGAAAACTTCATACTCGTCTTACCTTTTAATGTTGTTGTGTCTAGTTTACCAATAGTAGCTTTTACAAGCTTTCATTCGATCTAGAATGTGTCACGCTATCTTTTTATTTTGAGAAATACGAAGGAAAAAAAAACTAATTTTGGATGTATGGCTCACGTCGGTGTGTTCTTCATTATTTTTACATATGAATCAACAAACTAAGATAAGCTCTCGCTTTGTGACTATTATTATGTTACGAATAATCTACAATTAGCAACTAGAGCGGGATTACGATTTTGTCTTCAATGACTACACAGCGGAAATGATTCTGTGTTTTTCGAATTTTCTTGTAACATTTTAAAATAATAGTTATATATTGTTTCCATTACAACCTGTTAAAGGATTTAAGAGTTTAAGTACATTTTATGCATTTTGTAAACACGGGGTAAATATACTATTTCTTTCTACTCATCATCCATACTTGAAATTAGCCATCGATTATGTACGTAATTTGACCATTTAAAATATTAAAATATATATTAAAAATTGTTCGTCGTGTCTTGAATTGTGTTAATGCTTGTGTCGTTCGGTAGGTATTTGTACATTTGTATGGATCAGTCGTTTCCGATGGATATTGACAGGTAATCGATGTTCTGGAACATTTATTTACTCTGTAGCTGTACCCTCCTTTATCATATCGTTTGATATCTTTTCGAGTGGCTTTGTTTTGAATCATATTTATTCTGGTTCATTCGTATGAAAGAAATTATATTTAGCAACAAATCCTCATAGAGTTTAAATTAGTATTTGTTTTTCCGTTTTTCTTTATGTTTTAGAAACTACCATTTATCTTATTTAGAATTTCTCTGGCTTTCACTTCTAAAGCGCGTTACTCGCGTCCAAGCCTTTAATCATTATGATCGTGTCACTTCTAGACATTCGTTGTACGTGTCGTTTGAATCTTGATTAAATATAACCGCTCTTGTCGACCATAGTAATCGCGTTCCTATTAAATTAAATGACATCAATGTAAAACTGTATTTCTTTTAGAATTGTGTTATAAATCAATAATCATTTTTAAGTTTTGCAGGCTGAATAATAAATATAAATTTAGTAGGTTTTACTATTATAAGTTGTTAAGAAATATTCACTATATGCTTTATATGATAAAAATGGTTGCAAAAAACAAGTGATATTGTGAAGAACATAAGTAATCCTAATCAAAAGTATTTAATAGTTTCATTATAAGATTACTTCTGTGCACTGAATCTATTGTTTCTGTGTTACCATTTTTCGGAGGCGTCTCTCAGTATATATTTATTAATTGCAAGTAATTGTCCATAATAAGTATGGTTGATAAACATAAGATAAACAATTTTATCCAAAAATATTTTCATATCGGTTATTTGATTGAAATAGAAATAATATCATATTTTTCACACATGTTCTCGACTATACTACTCTATAACTCTCGGGACAATGATAACGTATTAAAAGGTATTATTGTGTTCATATGGGATTTTATTTGTACCCGTGTACGTGTACCCTTAATATAATGATATTATTCTTTGTATATTTCCTTGTATATTAGGATACAATGGTTCTCTATTACGTGAAATTATATATTAGAGATGGTCAGAAGGGATGTAATCACTATTGTACTAATATCAGTAACCTATTTTGTTAGCGATAACCTTTTATAAATCCTTTTTTGTCCGATTTGATTGCAACCACGCACATACTGTGAACAATATTCTATTGTGATTCGTTTCGTTGGCGAATATTTCGGTGATGACTGTATTGCCTATTTATTATATTATAAATGTATGGTTATTTTTAAAACAAAGCTAAATTCAAATTTTGTATATGAAAAAGATAAAGATCATAAAAAAATAATAACCTTATAAACGGCAAAGTATTTTTTTTTTTTCGAAATGTCTACGCTATTGACCCAGCAAGGTCTTAACAGCTTCACCGGACTACTAAGGCGAGCGCTTAAGGCACTCAGCCGATTTTATTATGGCAACCAGCTCAAGGGTGCACGGCACACCTCGGCTTGGCTGTTGTCTGTTGCATGCAAAATCGCGACCTATCTTAGCTAACCTAGCTAACTATTCATATATGTATGAGTTGTTGAAACGTAAATGTGTACCAAGCATACACGCCTCAACAACTCCTCCATATATTTATTATCGGAAAATTGAGAGTTTTTCAGTTCGATAATGGGAAAAAAGTAAACCCTTCCACTTTCATGTGTAAGCGTGTAAGCGTGCACGTGTGTGGGGGTGATCGTGTAGTGTCGTATATTTGTGTGTCACCGTATCGCGCAAGCAACGCACTCAAGGGCTCCCTACCGAGGGATCGAACCTAGGCTTGAGCTGGTGTCGTGGGAGGCCTAATCGGGTGCGGCAAAGTAAGAATTTAGTTCTCGGTCGACAGTAACTTGAACTATTAAAAAAGGTAACATGTTATATGAACGATTAGAATTCGATTTAGTTCTTAGTTCATATTTAAATGTAACAACACATCTATTTCTTTATGATGAGTATTATGAGTAAGAGTATAATTTAATAACAGCTGTTCGAGCTCAATTCGTTATCCTTTGAATTTTGCCAATATATTTACATAAGGCGCTCAACTTAATAGTTTATACTTAAAAGTGCATATGTCACTCACTTGTCACTAGACCGTTACTCTGTACGCGTCTCTCTATATATACATATTTCAATGTATAAGGTATTCTATTATAAGTAGCCCCAGTGTATACCAAAAATATTTAGTGTTGATCCCGTAACAGTCATAATTATAACACTAATTGCTAAATATTTAAATTGAATTTAAACACTGTGATGTTTTACAATTGAATTGATATATATATTGTCTATATTAAAAAGTCGATGGACTACCAACCCCATTTTTTTTTATTTAATTCTATATAGACTAGATCATGTAATGATATTAGCTGACCCTGACACGCGTTGCTGTACCTCAGTTATTAAAATTAAAACGTGGCGTCATCTGTCTATAACAGTTGGTCAGACAGTTTTTTCTCAACAAACTAATTTAAAGCGCCATCTGTTCGAGACTGATGAGACTTACAATTAATAACAATAATCAACATTGACAATCATTTAATTTGTAATTTATAAATATTTTAGTCATTAATTAAAATATAAATTATCCTATCTCACAAGTGGATCAATATGTGAAAGATGGTGACATCGGGAAATAACGCCTCTCTGTGCAGCCACCAAAAATGAATGTCTATAAAAATATGTTGTGCTATGTTATGCATAATCAAAAGATAAACCAGATCGAGTTTCTTACCGGTTCTTCTTGATGATTGTATTGTTTTCGGAACCGGTGGTAGTATTGACACTCCTAAGTGCCTTCTCAGGACCTAAATTAAATAAAGAATTTTTGATTTTTTAAGTTGGATCAAATCACTACATATTATAAAAGAAAATCCTTTGTCGCGTCTCTCTATCTGTTTGCTATATAATCAAAAACGATTGAACTATACGAGGGACGGTTAGGTGTATAATTTGTCAAGATTTTTTTTTTTGTAAATTAGTTGAAATATAACGATAATTGTTGGTAATGTCAGAAAAAGTCAAGCCGCTGTGGGCTTTCGTCGAAAACGCTATGTAATTCCTTTGAGATATAACAACAAAACAATTGACATCACAGACGATGCAGACGAAGTCGCGGGTATCGGGTAGTCACACATGAATGCCAACGTTTCATGGAGATCGGTTGAGTAGTTTGGGAGTACACTGTGGACATACATCATGACACTGGATTGTTATATATTTAGATATAGGTGAACACGGTGTTACGTTGAGAGAGAGCTACCTTGGCTCTTCACGTTAGAATAAAATTCAAAGTAGAGATTTTTTTAATCATTCCAGATAATGGTGATAGACGAGAACGAAGCGCGGCTCCGGGTTCGATACCCGCTGAACTGTGAGAAACGACGAAACTACAAGTTCGACATCGCGGCCGTCGGCTGTGATGGTTCCTACTCTAACACGTATGTTGCCACTATGTTTTGGAATCACTTTGAATAATGAGAAGTGATAATAACTATTGCCGTGGTCAATAAAAACAACATATAATATCATCAGCCTGCTCTACTCCACTGTTTAGACAAAAGCTTACTATGGTTTACCGCTGTAATTGTTTATAGGCTTCTATCCAACGTGCCAGTTAATAATTGTTATGATAATGTTAACCACAATTGATATAAAGCTGCTTTGCTTCTGCCATTTCACATCACACTTGACTACGATGAGTTTAATTAGTATTCATTTCGAATTCCTCTTCTACTCATTGGATAAATATGATATGTAAACTCTAGGGTACCTGTACACATCACGGTGACAGACGTAAACGAGTTCGCTCCAGTGTTCAGCCAGCCGGATTACGTCAAGTCAGTCGACGAGGGCCGCATCTACGACGAGATCCTGCAAGTGGAAGCCACCGACAAGGACTGCACGCCTCGGTTCGGTGACGTCTGCAAATACGAAATACAGACCGACAGGAGCCAGCCCTTCGCTATCGACGCTGAGGGTTAGATAATGTTCTTCTCATTAAGATGCATAATTAATTAATTATTATCTATAGTATGACCACAACAGATGTACTACGTCGGCGGTACGCGAACGAAGAGACGGAGGGGCGAACAGACTATCTGTGTCAGACGTACACGTGATAAAATATCTAAAAATGGGACGTGCGTTACGCGTTAATATTTTATATTTCCAAGAATTAAAGACTCATTTCATTCAATTTTTACTTATCTAAAAATCGTATTCTAAAAAAACTAGGGCACGATATAATTATACTATTAAAAATACAGCAACAAAAAATTGTGCTTTGATATCGTAAGATCTGACTGTCTTTACAAATCGCATGTGAGTTCATGCTCTTTTCGCCGCCTTCCGACGCATACCTACAGTGTGGTACACCAGTTGCGGTCAGACTATAGTAGAGTGGTTAGCAAACTGCGGCTTGCTGGCTTCATGCAGCTTTTTCACTCCTGAATTGCTGCTCTTCCACAAAGTACTTAGTGAAGACGTGGAATATTATCTATTATATTGCCTTGTAAGAGACGAGTACACATTTGTGGAAAGGTTGCCTATAGAAAAGAAGCAGATTTTTAGAAAGTAATATTGGCACGGTTAGTCGCCAGTAAGAAAGACAATGAAGACAATCTCGAGAGTGTGTTCAATCCTAATTATTTTAATATATATCTACTCAAGCAAAGATTAAGGAAAAAAAGGTTCTTTGAATAAATTTCTGTTTTGTATTGTTAAAAGACCAATGAAACATGCCTAGTAACATTCGTTGCTATGTGCCTCAGAACTAGACGGCTTATAATACTGCAAAGATTTCGCAATAACATTTGCAAGCAGAGTCGGCAACAATTGCCCATACAGTGTATAACTTGGTTTTATCAATTTTCTGCCTGCATTATAGTTTTTAGTAACCATATAAGAAAAATGTAATTAGTGTTACTGAGTTAATTTTTTGTCAATTTCACAATGTCTAATCGGGTTTTAAAATTTCATCATATAATGTTTGAGTTGGAACAGTTCTTTCAAATATTTAACGAAACAGCTTTTTTAATGCGAGACCCGGAAGTTGTAGTGAAAGTATTTATCTTGAAAACGATAGTAAATGTCCTCAGCCGCTTTGTGTTATCGTTTATAAATCTTTATGGTTTAAAAACCATAGATAAAAATGTTCTGTAACATGCACAGGTGTTATCCGCAATACGGAACCCTTGGATTATGAGAAATCCCACAATCACATCCTGTCCGTCGTCGCGTACGACTGCGGCATGATGCAGTCCAGTCCTGTGATGGTTACCATCAAAGTCAATAAACCCTGTCGAGCTGGATGGAAAGGTATGTGTGCATCTGGACTCTGAAAATGTATATGAAATTGATTTATCTTAGCAAATTCATACATTGTGTAGGGGTGAGAAGCAAGTCCTTACCTTACATATGTTTCGGGAGCCCGTTTGTGGGAATAAAGATTTTAGAATGCTATTATTTTATTTGTGTTACAATAGTGTTTTTGTATTGTTACAAGTGTAGTGTTAGTAAGTGCTCGAACGCTACTGCCTCTTAAAGTATTCGTTAAATACAATTCAATTCAAATGTGCTGATACGTATATGACAGTTAGGGCGACATACAAGTAAATCTTACGAAATGTACGTAACCGTACACGTAGTGTTTCATTTTACCCAATATTTACAACTGCAAAGCTTTTTTTATATTTTTACTAAAATATTTTCATTTTCTAGTTAACGGGAGAAAATGATTATACATTTTCTATCATATAGCATCAATAATATAAATCTGATTACGATTTTCTTTTGAGAAAAAAATTTTTGAATTACTATCAGTAAGTAAATAATTAGTTTTTCAATTTTTGTACTTATTTCATCAGCGGGTATGTAAAATATGACTCTAGTGGTAATATGATTTTAAAGTTCTTATAGTCTGAACGAGTGTGGTAGTGCATGGTGGCATGCATGGTATTCAATTGGTTCGCGACTACCAGATATCTGTTATAGTATTGGGTTGGATAGCCACCATTCTGTATAGTGTATATGATTACAGAGTCTTTGTATTAGATTGTCGCTTTTAGGGAGTGATCATGACGGTGCCTATCTGTTAATAAACGCCAGTTGATTTTGTAAGATCCAGGTCTCAAAATGGTGGATGATGTTAAGTAGTGTATAATTTATTTGTTTTTTCTTATTTACATCATCATTGCATGCTTGGCTGGTCTGCCGAGGTGACGTGTACTCGTAGCGTGGGAGAGAGTGTGGTTGGTGAGCGTGATGTGTGTGCGGCGCAGGTGTGGCGGAGCGCGTGGAGTACGCGCCGGGGGGCGGGCCGCTGGCGCTGTTCCCGGACGCGCGGCTGGAGACGTGCTCGTCGGACGCGCGGTGCCCCGGCGTGACGCGCATACAGGCGGCCGTCTCTCTGCAGGCGTCGCGCGCCGCCACCGGCTGCGACCGCGACACCTACTCGCTGCACGCGCAGCGCACCATCTGCGGTCAGATACACCCACCCTATCCACTAATCCACACCCTACGCTCGCGCTTCCTTCCCTACATTCGTTCTGTGCTTCACGCACCGGTATCATCAATATAAACCAAACGTTTTTTCTACACAGTCCAATAATCAGATACCCACCCCCTTGCCGGATTAATGAGACTCTACTGTAGTACCATTATGTGAGACACTAATGTTTTATTTGTAATTTCGGGGTGTAAGGGGTGTCGAATAACATCTTAAGACTTGAGACACCCAAGCCAACCTCACCTGTACGTGGTGCACCCTCAGCATCAACGAACAAGGCAATGGCGACAGCGGGGTGGTAGGGTTTTACAGCCCGACTGGGTCGCAACCACCATGTACATGGCGAAAAAGCCCGTCATAGTGACTCGCTTTTGCGCGTCGCGTTTCGGAATCAGCCTGTGCATATCCAGTACCGGGTGACTTTCGTCATTATGGCCGGTATGACAGCGGCGACCGGCGATGGATGATCTGTCTCTCGTGGTCGCCACTGTTTTTGGATTGTACTATGCTTACCATCATGCATAGTGCAGTCACTTTGTCGTGCATCAATAAAAAAAAAAAATATTCTTTTGCTGTAATTGACAGTGCCGATTCACTTTTTGTGTAAGATATAATCCTGTTACAATTAGAGGATATATAAAAGCACGTCCATTTACATATATAAAATTATTTTAAACATGTGATGATCAAGCTAATAAATATTTTTAATTGTAGTCCGGTGTAGACCTTGCTAAGTCAATAGCATAGTCAGCTCGAGAAAAAAAAAGTATTTTTAATTTGTACACTGTAATTACAACACACTAAAAACATTAAAAATTTAAAAAAACACTTTGATTTTGGTGTTGTGCAAATGTGTATTCTCATATAACATTCCAGTACAATAAAATAAATTGATCGATTTGGAGTATATCTTACAATTTTTGTTTTACACAACTGAACTAAAGTTTGAAGATCACAAACATGATTATTGTTTGAATGTCATGATATACTTATGATATGAAAATAATATCACGACTCAAAACGCTAGTTATAAAATACATATATCTATTTCATTTAATTCAGACATTCTGTTAAATAATTTTTAAATTCCAAATCAAATTTCTACATGACAGATGGAAGACCATATTTTAACCCAACAATATTTCCATAATTATAGATTGATTAATTTCCTCTGTTGCAACAAGAGTTGAGATGAACGATAAGATGTAAATAAGTAATTTTGAATCGTATATCACCTGTAGGTATGGACCCGAAGACCATCGACCTGCTACCCAGCCCCGGAGCGGGCAACGAATGGGCGAAGTCTCTGAAGCCGGATTCCGGTACGTCGTCTCGAATTAGTATAATTTTTAGCAAGTGCATAATGTTGTATAGAGCCGTTGAGAGTGATGGTTGTGTTGTGCAGGTCGCGACGGGGAGCAGATGTTCGAGTTCGACGGGGAGACGTCCGCGGTGGTGCCCGAGTCGGTGCTCCCGCACTCGCTCGCCGGCAGCTTCTCCGTGGCGACGTGGCTGCGGCACGCGCCTCCGCCCGACGGCGACAAGCACCGCAAGGAGCACGTGCTCTGTCTCGCCGATGACCACAGTCAGTATACACATTCACTGCCCTTATACGATCGATCCTCGACACTATCTCACTTATATATCAATATTTTAATCGATTAAAATATATTAACTATCTCCTGTATCGAGATTACTTTACAGAAATAAGAAAACTTTGGTTTTCCGAAGCATAAAAACAATGTTTATAATAAAGTCTACAATTTGTTTTTAACAAATATAGATGTTACATTGAATAATTTGCCTAGTATTAAATTTTACATATAAATCAATATCATCTTACTCGGTCTGTACTAGGTAACGTCGATTCAAATTATTACACTGAATAAATAAACCGATTTATTTTCTGTAGAACATCGACGACGTGAAGTAACAGTGTTTGCATTGTTGCATTTCGTTCGGTCAGTGAGAACGCCGGAGGACCATCTCCCTTTCCCCTTTCTTTTCCTTCCCTTCCACTCACCCATATACAGGTTAGCAACGCACTTGCAACTCCCCTGGTGTTGCAATTGTCTATGGACGGTGGTGATCACTTTAGATCAAGTGACCCACCTGTTCGTTTGCTTCCTATGATATAAAAAAAGTACTAAATAATAGTAAATAATAGTTAAAAAATCCTTCAAAATGGTGCTAGCATAACGCAAAGGATATGATTATTCTCAAATAGTTATGTAAATATAACTTTAAATAATTGCTCTCGGAAAACGTGAAAAGAGATAGATTTTTTAAGAACTTTGAATGATACGTTTAGAATACTTTCAGTGATTCTTAAGTGTTTACTGTTCTGAGACTTCAAAAAAAATAATTAAAAAGTAATGATCCCCGTTGCTACTGTACTGTCACTCTAATTTAGCACATATTAACTGACACATTTCGATACACAGAGATAGTTTTCTCCTTACATCTACGCCCCATAGTTTCTTCCTAAGAGTGTTTTTGTCTGATAGTTTTATATTAGGGAATACTGGATTTTAGATGATTGTTTATATGACTGTGAGTTACTCTGAATATTCAATTTTAATTAAGTTATCTTTGATGAGCAATTGTTTCAATGTATTGTAGTTTTGCCGACTTATTGTTTGCTTCTACTATGGTGCCTCTTCTCAGGTGATAGAATATGGTAACTGTGTTCAAATCAATTACGGCTATCATACACATAATCGTATGCTTTTTGCATTTCAATATTATTATGTGTATATCCATTAAAGAAGTAGAATAATTAATATTTATGCTTAGAATCAGACAAAGTAATAACAAAAAAAAATCTTTGTCCCTGTATAAAAAAAAATGTTTCTATCGTGAATGGTTCTGGACAGAGATGAACCGTCACCACTTTGCGCTGTTCGTGAGGAACTGCAGGCTGATCCTGCTGCTGCGCCGGGACTTCGGAGACGGAGACCTCAACATATTCCGTCCTGCAGAGTGGAGGTGGAAGATTCCAGAAGTATGTTTCATTTACAGAATATATTAAAACGTCATAAGGGCCTAAATCATTGTATTGACATCAAAAGTTCTTAACTCGAAGAGTAGATTGTTTTTTTATTTTAATATTAATTTGGTCATCTAAATTCGATGTAAAATACTGTTTTCTATAAAGCTTTTTAAATCTATATGTGATTCTTTTTTTCTAAATTTAACGCCATAGTACTATTTCCGGAAATTTTTTATACAACATAGTTTTTTTTTTATATATTATTCTCTATTTTATGCAAATAATAAAGTATCAAAATGATTATATATCCTGGATCACGAGAAAGACGCACTGTTTTTTAAAGTGATTTTTTTTATCGTCTGAAAATTTTTAGTCCATCTATCGTGTGTCGCATTACAGTAGATCGCGTAGTAAGATAAATTGAAAGGCGGCCGGTAGAACAGTCATCACAATATGTTTATCGTCCGAATGACTCTATTTATTATCTATTCCTTACTCTAATATGCAAATTGATGTAGTTGGATATGTTGTCTACTATTGACCTCCATTATTATAGCCATCTTCCATTTAGTAAGTGGAGATTAAAAACGTGATTTATTGAAATCGAATAATTTACGGAGAATTTTGAGTTAAATTGTCCACGATCTGAAATAAACTTTTAGTTATTTCATGAAACTATACATTGTTTTTGTAAAGTTTATAAGTGTAGTAGTAATGATGTATGTGTGTTGCGTAGGTGTGCGACGACGAGTGGCACCACTACGCGGTGAGCGTGCGGTTCCCGAACGTGGAGCTGTGGGTGGACGGAGAGCCGTACCGCGGTGCGGACGGGAAGGGCCCGGAGGTCATCGACGACTGGCCGCTGCATCCCGCGCAGGGCATCAACACCACGCTCGTCGTCGGCGCCTGCTGGCAGGGTACCCACTCGCATTCATTGCCTCTTGCCTCCTTCTCACATTATCCTATTCAACATTACATATTGAAGTGGACGTTACTTTGCACTTCCACCTGGAATTCCTTCACCACTATTACGTCTCATTGCAGTAAAAAGTGTTTTTACTAATACAATACTTGGTTAAATCTAACACTGCTGGTGTGTAACTATAAAAACATATTTTTCTTGACACATTTTTACTTTTATTAATGTTGTATAAATGCTAGATTATCCGTGCAACTTGTTTTGCACCAAATAGACCACTACTTTTTAATTGTATTTGCTATTGCAAAAAATATTAAAAAAACAAACTTGATTACAGTGTTACCTATTAGGTTTAGTTGAGATAAAAAACCATCATGTAACTGAGTTGCGCTCCGTCTGCAATAACCCTCGTACGGCCAGTGGCAGCGACAATGCAATAATTCTCCTAGCCTATGTGTTTATTTTGCGTTGTTTTTTAACCAAGTTTAACAAGTAACACGTTGTAGAAAGTTAACCTTAATTATAAAGTATACGTGAAACTTGTATCCAAATTTAATATTCTTTTTGACATAAAATTCATCATTCTAGTTGAAATATTAAAGATAGACATGTAATGACATTTGTGATGATTTTATTACTTTATTTAAATCGTTGACTCAGCGTACACTATATTCAAATCAAATCAAATTAAAACATTCTTTATTCAGTTTAGGCCCTAATAAGGTGCTTATGAACATCAAAGACTACCACCTTTCCAATACGTCATACAATAGCTTGTAGTGGATGCACAGAGAGGAGTCAATTCCAGACATCACTATCGTTCACATACTGATCCACTCTATAATATTCTTTTGACACTAACACCCGCTTGACATGGCGCTTAAATTTGCAGTCCAGCAAATCGGTAACATGTTTTGTGACTTTATTGTAAAACTCCAACACTTTTGTCTAAGAAACTATTACTGGTTTTACTAAGTCTGAAACATGGGACGACCAGTTTCTAGTATTTACATTATGCCGATCTTTTACTAAATTCAGTTTAGATTAGCAAGAATATTATAGGTGTTAGTTTGTATTAGTGAGTGTTATATTTAGAAAGTGTGTTATTATTGAGAGGGATTGTTGTGTTAGAGTACAATGGTGTGTGTGTGTGCGGATAGGCACGGAGAAGGACATGAAGCACTACCTGCGCGGGGGACTGGCGGGGCTCGGCGTGTCGCGCGGCGCACCGCTCTCCGCGCACGCACTCGCCTGCGTCGCGCGCTGCCGGGAGGGGCTCAGCCTCGCGCCTGATCTATGTAACTTATATATCTACTTTTTATTTTCTTTTCACCATCTCTTATCCTTTGACCTCTTCAATATAAACCTTTATTCACCTAGAAAAAAAAATTGATATCTTCCCTAGAATTCGCATCGTCAGTTCATCATTGGATAGTTGCAATTAAAGAGTTCAAATATATATAATGTGTTGTTCGGTTGGATGTACCGTTTTATTAAAACAATAGGCTGAATAGTTGCTCTGTAATAAAGAGTATTTATTTTCACACAATGTTAAACCACAATATAAATGACAATATTCTGACTAACCTAACATACTAATTATATATTAATGTTACATACCTGTAATAAAGAGAAACAACATTCAAAGCTATTGCTTCACTTTATTTCTTATTAACTAAATATTATCAAGTTTACAACGTAACGGTTTACGATATGTCATTTTTCAGACTCCTTCCATAGTAAACTCCGATAGTCTGTACCATAGATAATATAGACTTTTAAAATAAAAAAATAACATAAATATTTCAATAAATAAAATAGTAAGTAATTGAAGTAAAGGTTTAAATGATCTTCGTTTACATATGTATAAAAAAAAAACTGTTACGAGACGCCTAACAGATATGAAACTTTGAAATTGTTTTGTATAAGTTATAGGCATAAAAGAACAAATTACAACAGGAATCAGTTATCGCACAATGAAAAGATAAAGCATTACAAATTTATTCTTAAAATAATGGCTAATCATTTTATTACATGATAATCATATTTATTATATACAAATATTAAACTAGGCGCAGGCGCGGTGTCTTTGGCGGCATCTTTTAAAGACGCTAGGTCGTCGACGCATGCTGAGTAACAACAGTAGAACAAGTGGCCAACAAAAAAAATCAAACCTTATGTTTATACAAAAAAGATTGCAAATGTTTTTGGTATTTCGTTAGTAATACAAAATTCGTGTTTTGCGTCGCCACGCCAATAATCAAGTTTACCCTTCGCCTATAGATATTTCACATCAATAATACTCACTATAATAAAAAATAGTTTTCAGACATTTTTGTAATCGGTTCTTTTTCAAACGTGAATCTATGGCCACCGCCTCAACTTCATGGCAGTAAAAAACTACACACAGGTTTCATTATAAAAGAACGTTTTCAACCATATTATACACGAACACATACTCATTAAATTCTCCCTTTCTCTATTTTTAAGAATTGCGTCGTTACATTGAAAAATCAGCTGAATCTAATTTTAATCATTCATGTTTGCTTTTTTATGTTTTCCAATTTTTATACACCCAGAAAGAACTTATACTTTGCAGTCTATAACATGTTTTTTTTTATGATCTTCATATTTTATATGTACAAAATTTGAAGATTTTTAAAAATAGCCTAAAATATTTAAAATCTCAGCGATTTAAGTGATTTTGAAATGCAACGATACAACAGAATGTTATATTTATTTTATCATTTCTGTTGTACAATGTTTCTTCTTGCGTGATGAAATTGATATATTATCTCTACATTTTTACTAAATCTTTTTGATTTTCTATAATATATTATTAGGTAATTAGATGAGAATGTCTTTTACATTTAGTACTTCTTAATACTATATGGAGACGCAAGCGCCGAATACCGGCGGTTAATTCGTCGTTGTATT